>JANAVB010034616.1:11564266-11648462 GCA_029216955.1 Iris pallida | reverse complement strand
TAAAAGAAATAAATGTTTGAACTAAATTGAATTGAAATTCAATTCAATTCATTTCAATATGTATTAGTTGCAAGTTGCTGCAACAACAGCATACGTGCATGCAACCATACATCAGCTTGGTCCAAGTTGTAGTTGGTTGCCATCAGCTATAAGCCCACCGTGCACGCCTCATTCACTTGGTCACATATAATGCAAACCATGTAGAGCCAATGATAGAAAAAACTATTGATTGATCAATTAAATAGAAAAAAACAAGTAGCAGCCCAGGGTTTCACCCCCAGGCCGAGCCCACCCAGCTCAAGACCCCCAGAGGAATTCCCCCAAGCCCGACCATACATTCAATACACAGAATGTATATTTAGAGAGGGAAACCGCGAGAGAAAACAACTCGACACATACCGAAGCCCTAACTCCATCCCGCGCCGCCACCACCCTAACCATGAGCGCAACCTTCTCCTCTCCCTGGGTGGCCATCCGCCGCCGGCGCAGCCACCACAAGCGGCTGGGGCGGCCGGGGCGAGATGACAACGACGACAGCAGCAGGTGCTGCGCGAGAGCGACTTCGCGATTGCTTTTCATCGCGCTCGGTCGACCAACGGTCGAACTGTCTTTGCAGGTTTGTCGACAACCTTACCCTCTGTTTTTTCCTTCAAATAGATTCCATCGTCATGCGTTAGATTCTTCGGAAATTCGATCCAAAGATCGAGAAAAATCTCGAAATTCGGAATATAGAAACTGTCCCAAAGTCCCCAGTTTGAGTCTCGATTTCTTGCAAAACAGTGATCGATTTCGAAATCCTTTTGAAGGCGTTTATTAACAACATGTAGGGCTTCGAATCCCTTTTTACGGAATTTGATTTCATCGAATATGTGCCGAGAAATAGGATTCCGAAATTTCCCAAAAACTGTTTTAAAAACTAGAAAATTGTTCCACACGAAGTGCGTTCCGCCAAACCGGGCGACGTGGTCGCGAACCGAAGGCATCGAAAGCTGCGTAACGGTTTCATGGTCGTGTGGGCTTTGACGGAATTCAAATTGGTCGCGTGTGCGCGACGAATTTGATGCGTATCCGTCGAAATTCACCGTATCATAAACTTTGTAAATTATCCAATTACTTTGTGCACGTTCGTCAGATCGAGACAAAACTTACGCCAACAGAACCGTATCATTTTTCTGGTCCTGTATGCCAAGTTTGGTCCGATTCTGAGACCGTTGATAAAATTACCGTTTTACGGGCCCCACGGTCCCACTCAACGGGCGATTTTGTGCACGGCCCGCCGAAATCCAACTTTGGATATACGGTTGGGTTCGTATCGAAAAACTGGATCCGTAGACATGTAGTTTGACGACTTTAGAGACCGTTGACTCTGGCACGCTTTTCGGTGCAAAGCGGGTCCAACGACGGACATCGTTTTTGTCCGAAATTACCGTTTTGCCCCTGTATCCTGAATTGGACTTAAGGACAGGCAATCCTAGCTAATTGAACTATTCTGAGATCATTGTATTGTTTATTTCAGCTTCCGGAGACTGTTGTATGGGTTTTGACTATTGTAGCATACTGAGTGGCTTAGATCATCGGTTTCACCAGCACAGGACCACATGCGAGTACAGTTTATTGTCTGCATTTCGATATTGATTTTTACTATATTTCATTGGTTGGCCATTGGTTATGTGATTATTTTCTATTATAAATTGTTGAGTCGGGAATGAGAAGTACCAAAGATATGTGATCTGACCATAGCCCGTGTTAGACATTGTAGCCCGTGTTTATTTTATGCAAGTAGTGTACCCGTGTTTATTTTCTGCAAGTAGTATAGCCCGTGTTTATTTTCTGCAAGTAGTGTAGCCCGTGTTTATTTTCTGCAAGTAGTATAGCCCGTGTTTATTTTCTGCAAGTAGTGTAGCCCGTGTTTATTTTCTGCAAGTAGTGTAGCCCGTGTTTATTTTCTGCAAGTAGTGTAGCCCGTGTTTATTTTCTGCAAGTAGACATTGTAGACCGTGCTTACTTTTCATGCAAGTAGACCTCGTAGACCGTGCGGTGTAGTACCCCAGACCGATCACATATCAAAGGTACTTCTAACGGTGGGAAAGTATATTGGTCTATTTACTATTGATTTTTCTTACGGCTTTACTGTTATTTTCAAAACTCATGATTGATGTCTAACCTTTGTTTTATAGTCATTTTCTTTATTGAAATTGCATTCAGTGAATTGTGCTCATTCCATTCCTGACTGGAAACCAACATTTTCAGGTTAGCCGTGGATTCACTTAGCTTGGGGAGTGACGGGAATACTTGCAGACAAAGGCCTAGAGACTAGCTAGATAGTTGAGTTGTAGTCATTCATTTATTTGTACAAGTTTTATTTTCTACAAATGTAAAACTTGTGATCATTGTAAGTTAAATTAATTATGTGAATGAGCTTTATTTGTGATTTTGATCTTCATGGCGTGACAGCGTTCTACCGCCGACACTCCGGCGTAGGCTGGCTTGGATACGTCTCGTATCCGTTTAAAAAAAAATGGGTGCGGGTCGTGACAAGTTTTTGTGGTGGCCCATGCAGGTCAGTCTTTGTAAATCATGCGAACTCGTGATAGTACTTAAGTTAGTCGTACTATTGCGAGCCTGCGACTAGAAATGCTCATTCACGAATTAGAAATTAATTTAATTTACGAGAATGACTAGGACTAAGGGTGCATTACCTGGCGTCTATTCTTTGATGGAGCATCTAGAATAGGTCCTAACGACGATATTGTCGCCGGAGTTGGAATTGTTCTTGTATCCCCAGAGGGATTAACTATTCAGAGGGCTTATTCTCTGGATCAATCATGTTCAAATAATGTTGCAGAATACAATGCGTTGCTCATTGGTCTTCAACTCGCTAAACATCTGGATGTTCAATATTTAGAAGTTTATGGAGACTCTAAGCTTATCATCAATCAGATCAGAGGGACGTATGAAGTTCGTCATCAAGATTTGATACCTTATCATCGAACAGCACTCTCTATGGCCTCCTCCTTTGAAGGTTTCTTTATCGAACATGTTCGACGAGCCTATAATGCAGAAGCTGATGCTTTGGCTAATCTTGCTGCTGTATTAGCTATACCAATCAGACGTCAGCAAGTGATAGTGGTTTATAACCGAGAACTATTCTGCGTTGAAAATAATCTGACTTTGGTTTTTTCCCATAATCCAGACGAAGATTCTCTCAACTTTGATGCTGAATTAAAATTTGACAAAGTGTCCTTGTCTTCTTCCGATTCTACTATGGAATATGTCTTTTCTAACAAAATAGACACCGTAACTGAAGACTGGAGACGTCCGTTTCTGGACTTTGTGTTGTATGACATACTTCCTGATAACCCGAGTGAAGCAGCATCTATCCGGCGCCGGTCTCTCAGATTCTATTATAATCATACTACGAAGACACTATATCGTCGAGCCTATGATGGTCTTCTCCTTCGATGCATCGCTGGTGAAGAAGCACAACAGATAATCCGTGAAGCACATGATGGCGTCTGCGGAGCTCACCAGCCAGGTCCAAAACTTCAAGATCGTATCCGACGTATGGGTTATTATTGGCCCACGATGGTAGCTGATACCATTCAATATGCTCGGAAATGTAAAGCCTGTCAAATTCATGCAGACTTTATCCATCAACCATCGGAGTTCTTACACCCAACAGCGGCATCATGGCCCTTTGAAGCTTGGGGCATGGACGTCATCGGTCCTATCAATCCACCATCATCAAAGGACATCGGTTTATTCTAGCAATAACTGATTACTTTTCTAAATGGGCTGAAGCAATCCCGTTATCTGAAGTCAAGACTTCTAATGTTATCAACTTTGTCAAACATCATGTCATCTATCGATTTGGTGTTCCTCGGCGTATTATCCATGATAATGGACCACAGTTCGTCAGCCAGAAATTTACTCGATTCTGTGATGATCATCGGATTAATAATCTGGCTTCTACAGCATATAATCCAGCAGCCAATGGACTAGCAGAGGCTTTCAACAAAACAATCATCAAACTCTTGAAAAAGTTCGTTTCTTCCAATAAACGTAACTGGAGTGAGAAGCTTGGTGAATGTTTATGGGCTTATCGTACCACAGTTCGCAATGCGACCGGATGTACACCTTTCTCTTTGGTATATGGGTGTGAAGCTGTTCTTCCTCTCGAGATCCAGATTCCTTCTCTGAGAATTGTAATCTCCAATGAACTTACAACAGAAAACAATGATCGACTTCGACTTCAAGAGTTGGAAGCTCTAGATGAAAAACGATTGTATGCGCAACAAAATATCGAGCTATATCAAGCCCGAATCTCAAAAGCTTTTAATCGGAAAGTCAAAGTCAGAGCATATCAAAAGGGAGAATTGGTCCTTACTGTCAGACGTCCGATGACCATGACACATATGAGCAAAGGCAAATTTGACGCGAAATGGGAAGGCCCATTCGTAGTAAACAAAGTCTTCTCTAATGGAGCATATCAGCTTGCCTCTATGGACGGGAAAGTCACGATGATGCCTATCAATGGCAAATTCTTAAAGAAATATTATGTATAAATAATATTTTCATTACTCCCCAGCAAGTGTAAAATCAAAAATTTATTCTTCTCTACAAAAGCTATTTCGATGTCATTATCCCCAGCGGAAACTGATATTCTACCATGTATCATTTTCCCAGAGAATTTGATATTTTGTCTTATTAGATTCCCAGTGGATTTAATAAAGATCTTGTATAGAGAATCATGTCCATATCACCTCTGAATTTTCTATCTCAGTATGTACCATATTCTATGAAAATGATATCTCGTCCTTTTGATTTCTGAGTTTAAAAGATCAGTGATTAAAGGCAAAATAATATAAAGCAGGAAGGATACATCATAAACAAAGTTTCCTTAAACAGAGTTATTTGAGACAAATTCTTCAAGAAGTACATCATCATGGAAGATCATTGGTATCCCTTTCGTACTTGGGATGAGGACCACATACATAATTAGCAAAAGAATTGAATACATCATTTCCTGACCGCACCAAGAACTGACAGGCAGCCAGCCTCATTGCTTCTTCTTCTTCGGTTTCTCCTTGTTCGACCAAGAAATCTAAGATATCTTTCGGCAGCTTGGGAGCAGACGAGCTTTCGCCCGTCTCCTTCTTTTATGGAGTCGAGTGCTCTTTAGCATTTTCATCGACTTTGGAGACGACTTCGGTTTTCTTCGTGTTTTCTTCGGAAGACATTTTGAATAAAGGAGAATAATGTGTGATCCTTCTACTCAAAGAGATGCTCTATTTATAGGCATATATTTGCCAGGATCGAAGGGACGTATTCTTTCCCGATATTCAGTTCATCCATTCATTTCTCACATTCATCCGACGTTTCACATGTTCATTAATACTTGACGGTTCGTCCGTTCATTTATTACATTCACTCGACAGTTCATCTGTTCTTCATTTCCTAACGGTTCATCCGTTCATAATCTTCTATCAGTTCATTAAGTAGGGATTCGTTATTGATCACGTTTTCATAACCTCTGAATCAATTCCGAATCTACTTACTCATTTGTCATGTTTTGACCTCTGCATAGAAATCAATCTATTTTCTTTCGAGTTCCTATATATTATCATGTCCATAATACGTCTGATAATATCATATACTCTAAAACAGAAAAGATGATTTTATTATCTATCATGTCCACAATTCATCCACAAATACAAATCATTGAGCATAGAAGAATTGTCATTTCCATTCTCATTTTCATAAAAAGTCTATTACATTTCTTAGACTTTCCTACAAATCATAATGGAAATCTATTACAAATCTTGGATTTTCATTCTATGTACAACTGAGATCTATTTCTTCTTGGATCTTCTCTGGCAATCTCGTTGTTTGTGGCAATTCCTGGGTGTCCAGCAGGAATCAAACTCTGGTCTTATCTCTCAGACGAAAGGAGAACCACAGAGTATGGCAACACGATGGCGTGTTGCTGCCAATACAGCGAGTGGAGGAACGGCGGCACCTCAAGCAGATAGGAATGTATCCAAATCTTGGGATACAATTCCTAGTTCTGCCGTGAAAGGAACTCTACTGCCCGATTTCTCGGGGTAGAGTTGACTCCACCATCCAACTCTCGTGTATAAAGGCTCTTCCTACCATCTGAGGAAGACCTTTCTATCTCACGAAGAGTTCTGAGTTGTCTGATATACGCGTCAAAAGTGTATGAGCTCCCTGATGTAGATGTCAGAAGAACATTGTCCACAGCATCCATATCACCAATGCCAGTTCTGAAGAAGGTTTTCAGCCAAAATTCTGCAAGAAACAATAAAGAAAAATCAGTTAACAGAAACTGGCCAAGCAAAGACAGATGCATTCTGTTCATTTCGGGAAAATGAATTTGTCCTTAGCAAACGAAAATTTCGATGCGTGTATATTGAACTTACCGCTGAGTTTGCTGCTAAGGATTGACAGATCCATGTCTGGTAGCGTGCACAGAGATTTGACATTAGACAACATGGCTTTCCTATTTCCTTCTCATAGAAAATTCATTCTCAGAAGAGAGGAAGAAGAATGGGAAGATGAGTTTGCGTGGAGTTCATCCATCTATTTAAAAGGGTCAAGTACAGGTCTATTCTTGGAAAGGATCCGCATGAATAGCGCTCGTAAACGTGGAATGAATGACACGTGTACTTTGGAAACCAACACAGCCTTGGAAATATTCAAAGAGTGCTTTCCAAAACGTTGGAAGATAGCGTAACTTACGGGCTATTTATTGGTGCACGCTATTCATTGGTGTACGTTATTTAACGTAAATCACAATGTTAAAGGACAGCGTAATTTATAGCGTAACATACGCTGATATACGCTATTCAGTGGAATTCACAAAACATTGGAAGATAGCGTAATACACGCTATTTCATTGGCATACGCTATCTAGCGTAACTTACAACTTGGAAGACGGCGTATTCTACAGTTATTCATCGGTACATGTTAGTTTTTAACACAAAATTATACTGAACAGAGAATTCTTGAATATTCATTTTCATTAAAGGCACTGATGGCCTTACAAAACAAAAAGAGAGAGGGAAAGAAAGGGGTGCAACAAAGTCACACTCTATTTTCCAGAGCGAATAAGCTTGACGCCTAACTCTTCTACACTTTGGACCCCCATGCGGTGTAACAGAGCAACGAATATTTTACGCTTCTCTGCGAGGCTCTGCCCATCAGAAGAAGAGGAGCCGTCCAGACCAAAGTAGCCCAAGAAATTCTTGGCTAAATGCATAGGGTCGTCCTTGAGCTCGATGACGACAGGTTCGGGTTCTTGGCCCCCAAAACTGGGGTCACCATGGGAACAGAATCCCAACTTACGTGCTTCTTCTTCAGCAGCTTCCTTTGGAGTCATGGTTTCAAAAGATGAAAGTCAAAAATTGAATTCTCTCGGTTTATATAATAGAGCTTGCTGGCTGTTCATATTCTTCCATCAGATTCAATCAATCTTGAAAAATGAAGAGTCATCATGACATTTAATAAACTCATGCCAGCGTGTCAGGACTCATTCCCACTTTCTGTTCAAAGTAATTTCGAACTTTTGAAATTCATAAAGTTCAAAAACTTTGAAGGGGGTCTTGTAGGATGTAGAAAATTATGACACGCTGTCATTTTTTATCCATACGCTTAAAGACAGATGTCAGTTGAAGCCATACGCTCATTCAAAAGCCATACGCTCAGTAAATATTTTATTATTTACTGAAGTGACAGCACAGCATATGTTTAAATGAGGAATGAATCTGACACTTCATCTTTCGTGCAAAGACAGCTGTCACGAGAAAAGTAACCGTCGTATAGGTTTTCGAAGAGCCGGTTTTGTCTTTTACGAGGACAACTCAGCAGCCTTCATAAATACAAAAGCCATCATTATTGTCAGTTTTTGACAGTCTGTCAGCCGTCAAATCCGTAGTCACGACGCTCGAGAAGATTTTGTCAGTTATGGGAAGATATGGTGTACCAAAGAAGATTGATGATAGCTACGTGGCCACTTCTCCAGTGAGCGTATCAACCTCACATTACTTCTTCTTCACCCAGTCAAGTGAGTGTATCAACCTCACATGACTCCTTCTTCACACAGTCAAGTGAGCGTATGGACCTCACATGATTCCTTGCTAAACAAGCGAGCGTATGACCTCACATGACTCCTTGCCCATAAAGTGAGCGTATGGATTTCCTATGGCACTATGCTGTCCAAGTCAGCGTATAAACTCTCCTTCAACAAGGCAGCGTATTACAGCAACCATATCTAGGATTACAGTCAACACACGTTCTCACGTGTCCTGTACCAGTTATCCACTTCTCTAGAAGTTATGCAACGTGGCATCCAGGCCATCGATCTCTCCTGAACATGCTCCACTACTTTCAACTGCACGCTAATGTGTCTCCATCAGAATTCGTCATGCGTCCCTGCAGTTATGCACACGTCAAGTAACTACCTGAGCGTATGCTTAAGGACAGTTATCCTGAACTCTATAAAAAAGAGTTTCTTCACATTCATCAGAGACTACAGTCATTTTCAGAGAGAACAGAGAGATTGCCCAGTTGCTGTCCAAGTTCTTCGAAGGTCGAGTTTTTTTCATCGCATCGTCCAAGGGATAAAGTAATCGTCTTCTAGATTAGATTCCTACAGTTGTAATTTTCTCAGATACAAAATAAATAAAGTGAATTTATTTATGGAAAACAATTGTATTCGACTATCTTAACAAACGCTGTAGTTACAGCTTGGTTTTGCAAGCTCACTCTGTTCTCGAGCTTGATTCGAGGCATATGTTTAGTGGGAACGCCTGCTAACTTATTGTCTAATCAGAATCAGTGTATTATGGTCTGATCAACCATGATGCATTTGGTTCGCTCTTCGTTTAATTACACTACGTAGATGGAGATATATAGGTATCTAGGATCTCATCCGCGACTGCTTTGACAATTCCTCTTAAATTTTACGTTCGCCCTTGAATCACGTGATTGTATTCAGTAACATCTTTCTTGAACTCTTTATTGTTTTTGTCTTTCACTGGTTCGGAAAGGCAGAAGCTCGTAATTGGTAGAGAGATGCCGCATATCTCCATGGCTATGGTAGTGGTATAGACAAGTGTAGCTACCATCGGCTAGTCATATGACTGAGTTACTCGTTCTCCTCTCGACCCTCAAACTACTATTGAGACCTTCTAGCCATTCGAATTTGTGAATGATTAGGGTTTTACCCTTAGTCGAAATACATACCTAGGAGACTACCTATTCTTTAGAGACCAAAGGTTGCGAGTCTCTAATTATTTGCTGGAAGCTTGTCTTAACTAGCAACCCTTAAGCCTTGAACCAACCCTTCCTCGACCGAAGCCACAGTTAGACCTGAGATGAGTGGACAATAGGGTAATCATTTACCGTGACACTCCACCCGAGATTGGTTTTCAACAAATATTACTCTAGTTATGTAAATGTTTGATATTAAGACCTAACTAGTGTTGGAACACCACAGTCACTAGCTTAAGCCAATACCATAGCTTAAATACCCCTGTCTACCAATTGTCAACAGTAATACACGATCACTACGACTCTTGTGACGATAGTCTGGCGGGTTGACACAAATGGAAATTCACGACTCGGTGGTAGAAATCTTGTGCCTTAGAGCTGGTTATCCCGTCGATAACTCTTATACACTATGGATGGGTATGTTCCTCTATGTTATCGACCATGTATTATTATACACCCTCGTTTCTCATTTATTGAGGAATGATCATTGACTTGACTTACATCTACCGTATCCCGATACGCCGTGCCTCATTCCCTATAATAAAGAGTCGAGGTACAGTATCCAGACTTTGGGAACCCTCTAACCTCAATATTCCTAAGACCATATCCTATTTTTAAGGTGGGTAGACTGTAAGCCTCCTACAATTTAGGATATACGAGCATCACCGATTGATTATAATAAAATTTATTAGAATGATAGTTAGTGCCCTATAGACTCCCACTTTCCATTTAGATCATTTTGTGTCCACGGCCGTGTCATTAATATTCGGAGCACAAGACCAGCTGTTACCTTCCAACGAATTTCATATGTAAGATCTAGACGAGTCCACCTTCATCTAGGTATATCATGTCCCACTCAAACCCGTCCCCTTGTACTCTTTTTTATGGTACGACTTTCAGGTAGAAAGGACTAACTATAATCCTTACCATGGTACCGGTAAACTTTTCGACTACAATTAGGGACTCAACTTCGACTCGAAGCTTCCAACCCAATATATGGTTGTGATCTACTCGAAGCCCACTATGCACATGCCATTAGTAGGCCACCCAATTGAGGTCTCATGTGCTCCTTAAACACAAAGTTACTGAGGCGCATTTTGGGCTTGAGGGACCCAGCTAACCAACTTAACTGGCAACTAGCTCAACCCTTTGGGTTAAAACCTAGTTTATGTTACCCAAACCTAGTAGAAATAGTCTTTATCATTGGGATCTTGTCCAATCCATATAGATTGAAATCCAATGTTCATCCAACCAACGACTGATGTCCAAATAGAAAACCCATTAAGACCATTAGAACCCATCCATGCACCACCGTATTTGGACTATAAGACCGAACTAATGGAAATAGGTCCCTATATCTATTGTGTAGTTCTTACCTCTTAGACTGTGAAGACATTCGTAACCCTTACCTGTAAGTCGAGATACGATCTTGTATTGTATTTATATCCCTTACTCGTGTGTTTAAATAACCACGGAAAAGATCACAATCTTGACTTCTTCAATTTCGTTCCATTTTGAACCTTGTTCGGATTAATTTAGAGAATAGATTTTCCATAGTCCACGGATTGCAAACCTCTCTAGGGAATGAAGAGTTCTTCGACGTAGCAAGTGACTGAACCATAGTAGCCAATCTAGCAAACAAGTCAGTGGTTCATAAACACCCTTTTAGCTGTACCATCGAAAACTCTCTACCGCTCTTGAGACTTCATAATTGCTCTTGATTGTTCCTCCTTATCTTTCTGCCCTCTCTATTGCAGATAGACGAAGTACATACTTATTAGAATTTACCAATATTCTTAGCTACTTGTGTAAATTTTTGCTTGTTAAATTTTGATTTGCTTGATAGATAGGAGAGCGTGGTAGATGACTTATGCTATAGATATCTGTCAGTAATTATTTTTTTGTAATTAGCTGGAGGGTTACAATGTTATGACGTCAGGTGTTTGGAGTGGGTAGTGTGACCAAAAGGGGGTAGAAGTCCTCGGAGATTCGTAGTTACAAAATGGCTGGAAGGAGGATACAATTATTTTCGAGAAATTAGAATTGAGAAGATTGTGGTAATAGTGGTTGTATTCTTCTACTTTTATTTTTGAATTTTAGACATGTGTATAAGTTAGAATTTCGAGGACGAAATTATTTTTAAGGTGGGTAGATTTGTAGCTCCCCTTCCCGAAATTTTAAAAAAATATATTTTTATTCATTATTTTATTTTATTTAAAATGGTAATTACTAGATTTTATAAATAATTATTTAGTTTATTATTTTCTTATGGGTGGTGATTAATAAATTTTATTATCACTGAATCGATATTCTTTGGATAAATATTTTATATTATTATATTGATGCAGTTTCGGATAAATATATATGTGTATATATATACATGGGTATATACAAGTGTATATACATATATGAGTGTAGGAATATATATATATATAATAATTGTGTGCGTATATATAAATATAAAATAGTATATGTGTATGTGTATATATATATATAATGGGTGTAAATACGTACACAACAAACACTCTGCCCTCCACATATGACTTGTACCACTGCCTAAAGCAACAAGTGCAAATAGTGATGGCCTCTGTTATTATTATGATTATATAGTATAGTAGTGAATGGAATTGAATTGAATTGAAAAGAAATAAATGTTTGAACTAAATTGAATTGAAATTCAATTCAATTCATTTCAATATGTATTAGTTGCAAGTTGCTGCAACAACAGCATACATGCATGCAACCATACATCAGCTTGGTCCAAGTTGTAGTTGGTTGCCATCAGCTATAAGCCCACCGTGCACGCCTCACTTCACTTGGTCACATATAATGCAAACCATGTAGAGCCAATGATAGAAAAAACTATTGATTGATCAATTAAATAGAAAAAAACCATGCAGCAGCCCAGGGTTTCACCCCCAGGCCGAGCCCACCCAGCTCAAGACCCCCAGAGGAATTCCCCCAAGCCCGACCATACATTCAATACACAGAATGTATATTTAGAGAGGGAAACCGCGAGAGAGAAACAACTTGACACATACCGAAGCCCTAACTCCATCCCGCGCCGCCACCACCCAAACCATGAGCGCAACCTTCTCCTCTCCCTGGGCGGCCATCCGCCGCCGGCGCAGCCACCACACGCGGCCGGGGCGGCCGGGGCGAGATGACAACGACGACAGCAGCAGGTGCTGCGCGAGAGCGACTTCGCGATTGCTTTTCATCGCGCTCAGTCGACCAACGGTCGAACCGTCTTTGCAGGTTTGTCGACAACCTTACCCTCTATTTTTCCCTTCAAATAGATTCCATCGTCATGCGTTAGATTCTTCGAAAATTCGATCCAAAGATCGAGAAAAATCTCGAAATTCGGAATATAGAAACTGTCCCAAAGTCCCCAGTTTGAGTCTCGATTTCTTGCAAAACAGTGATCGATTTCGAAATCCTTTTGAAGGCGTTTATTAACAACATGTAGGGCTTCGAATCCCTTTTTACGGAATTTGATTTCATCGAATACGTGCCGAGAAATAGGATTCCGAAATTTCCCAAAAATCTGTTTTAAAAACTAGAAAATTGTTCTACACGACGTGCGTTCCGCCAAACCGGACGACGTGGTCGCGAACCGAAGGCATCGAAATCTGCGTAACGGTTTCATGGTCGTGTGGGCTTTGACGGAATTCAAATTGGTCGCGTGTGCGCGACGAATTTGATGCGTATCCGTCGAAATTCACCGTATCGTAAACTTTGTAAATTCTCCAATTACTTTGTGCACGTTCGTCAGATCGAGACAAAACTTGCGCCAACAGAACCGTATCATTTTTCTGGTCCTGTATGCCAAGTTTGGTCCGATTCTGAGACCGTTGATAAAATCACCGTTTTACGGGTCCCACGGTCCCACTCAACGGGCGATTTTGTGCACGGCCCGCCGAAATCCAACTTTGGATATACGGTTGGGTTCATATCGAAAAACTGGATCCGTAGACATATAGTTTGAAGACTTTAGAGACCGTTGACTCTGGCACGCTTTTCGGTGCAAAGCGGGTCCAACGACGGACATCGTTTTTGTCCGAAATTACCGTTTTGCCCCTGTGTCCAGAATTGGACTTAAGGACAGACAATCCTAGCTAATTAAACTATTCTGAGATCATTGGTATTATTTATTTCAGCTTCCGGGGACTGTTGTATGGGTTTTGACTATTGTAGCATACTGAGTGGCTTAGATCATCGGTTTCACCAGCACAGGACCACAGGCGAGTACAGTTTATTGTCTGCATTTCGATATTGATTTTCACTATATTTTATTGGTTGGCCATTGGTTATGTGATTATTTTCTATTATAAATTGTTGAGTCGGGAATGAGAAGTACCAAAGATATGTGATCTGACCATAGCCCGTGTTAGACATTGTAGCCCGTGTTTATTTTATGCAAGTAGTGTGGCCCGTGTTTATTTTCTGCAAGTAGTATAGCCCGTGTTTATTTTCTGCAAGTAGTGTAGCCCGTGTTTATTTTCTGCAAGTAGTGTAGCCCGTGTTTATTTTCTGCAAGTAGTGTAGCCCGTGTTTATTTTCTGCAAGTAGACATTGTAGACCGTGCTTACTTTTCATGCAAGTAGATCTCGTAGACCGTGCGGTGTAGTACCCCAGACCGATCACATATCAAAGGTACTTCTAACGGTGGGAAAGTATATTGGTCTATTTATTACTATTGATTTTTTTTACGGCTTTACAGTTATTTTCAAAACTCATGATTGATGTCTAACCTTTGTTTTATAGTCATTTTTTTATTGAAATTGCATTCAGTGAATTGTGCTCGTTCCATTCCTGACTGGAAACCAACATTTTCAGGTTAGCCGTGGATTCACTTAGCTTGGAGAGTGACGGGAATACTTGCAGACAAAGGCCTAGAGACTAGCTAGATAGTTGAGTTGTAGTCATTCATTTATTTGTACAAGTTTATATTTTCTACAAATGTAAAACTTGTGATCATTGTAAGTTAAATTAATTATGTGAATGAGCTTTATTTGTGATTTTGATCTTCATGGCCGTGACAGCGTTCTACCGCCGACACTGCGGCGTAGGCTGGCTTGGACACGTCTCGTATCCGTTTAAAAAAAAAACGGGTGCGGGTCGTGACACAAGTACTGACGACCGGGGGCACTTATGGATCACTACCTTTCCTTGATGTTCCTTTTTGCATTTCTTTGATTGTTTCTTCATTCGAGACTTGTTTTTACAGTCTTTCTATCTTACTGTTGTTTCATAGTACCTATGAGCTACTTGTTGACTGTTGATTGTCTTTTGGTATCCAATAAAAATTTGTTTCTAAGAACAGATACTACTCCTCTCTATCATGATTTAAAATTTTCACATACTTCCTTGAAACTTCTGGATAAAGTTGAGAAAATATTTGACATCCTACTATGACCTGGATTATGGAGGCCGTGGGTCCACTGCTGCTAGTTGTACACTAGCGAGGCAGGGGCTCTGAGTCAAAGTAATTACGGGTATTCTCAGGTTCTCAGATATTATTGAAGCTAAGTCCTAAATTTATTTCATATCGGATAAAGTTGACAAAATATCGCGGTAGTCTACTATTATCAGGACCATGGAACCGAAAGTTCACTGCAGCCAGATGCATACTGGCGTGGCAGGAACTGTAGGAAAAGTGATCTCAGATATGAAGATTGTCGGATACTATGGAGACTATTATCCATTAATTTCATTTCTGAACCACTTTAAAATTTTGCCAACTTCAAAATTTTGTACTGAATTATCTTGATCGTGTCTAATCGTGCAATCTGAAATTTCGAGGATAAAATTTTTCTAAGGGGGGTAGATTTGTAACCCCACTTTTTCGAATAATTGAAATTTTATATTTTCTGGAATTTTATAATTTAGCCATATTTTATTTTATGGTTTGTTTATGAGAATATTTAATTGATTTACCTATTTTTATAATACAATTTTCTAAATGAATATTAATTTAGAGCAATTTGAATTTGGTTTCAAAATTTAGCTTCCCTCCATTTGTAACAACCCATAACAACTTGTAACCAATTTTCTAACTGAATTTTTGGTATTTTTGCAATTTGTGAAAAGGGAAGGGACTTTTGTGTAATTTGTCATTTCAGTGGAGGGACTTATGTGAAAACTTCATATTCATTATTTATGAACCATTCACTCTTTATTTCTCTCTCTCTCTCTCTCTTCTCAATTCTCTGTAAAGAACTGAGATCTCGAGCCCCCAATTTCCCTTCTTCCCCAAACATTGACCTAACCCTAATTATCTTCGGCGAGGAACCATGTTGATGGCGACTGCGATGGAGACGGCGACCACGGCGGTGACCTCTTCCTCCATCAGCGGCTGACCCGCTCCAGTCAGATTCATACGGAAGGCGGCCAGGCGACGCTCGGCTGGGCACAACTTCCCGGCACCAGCGGATCATTCTTCTCCGTGGCAGTGCACCGTTCCTCCTCCGGCAGCGAGCCTTCTGCGGTGGCGCATCATCGTTCTCGACCAGCGACAACGAATGAGATCTCGTCTCCGATCGACGGTGGTGCTTCCAGCAATCTTCGTCCTCTGCGATGATTTTTTCGACGACCGGACCCTCCTCTAGCGTCGGCGTACGCACAGATTCTCCGACGGCGAGCTCCACGAAAATTTCTGGTTAGCTGTTCTTCGACTCTTGATTTTCTCCTTCTACAACTTATTGATCTGTTAGAAATTAGGTTTTGTGTCTTTGTTCGATTGTGATTTCGAATTCGAGTATGCCGATCGAGTGATCGGTTGATCTGTTAAATTGAGCCTTTCCGTTTGTTTCATGTCAGAGTCGAGTGACTTCGGATCGTAGCAAAATATCAAGGAACGTGTCTACTTTTTCGATCGTGTCTGGAATAGTTTGGATTATCCTCAGGTAACGTTCAACCTATCAATCTCTTTGAATTATTGCCGTGAAATCTTGATCGAGCTTGTATTGGGCGGGATCTGATCTGTGTGGTTTTGTTCATGTCCAGAGTCATGCTCGTGTTCCGTAGTTGCATTGTGTCCTGTGTGCATAACCAAGGGCGTTGTTCGTGATCGACTGTGTGTGCGTGCCGGGGGTGATGGCGTAGCATTGGACTGGAGGAATATGTACTCAAGGCTTGGGATCTATAGGATTAAATACATTTTGATTTCAATTATTTTTCTAAAACATTGATTTAACTGTTATAAATTGGACTTTGATTTCAAATATAGAGTTGATGGATTATTTTAACTTCTAATTTCCTGGATTCTGTTTTCATATTGGAGGTTATCCGAACAATCCCGAAAATCTTGTCTTATTAAATTGTTCTAAAACCCCTGTTTGAATGTTGTGGAATTGGCATTGTATTGCCAGGCTTGTTCAAATTTTATTTTGAGTTCTTCCTTTTCAGTTGAGATTTTTAAAATGGTTATTTTGATTTGTGTGTGTGGAAGGGTTCCATGTTGCTGAGTTTGAATGTATAAAGAATTGCTGAAGGTTGGGGGGTCTGTGTACGCATTGGCAGGATTTTCTATTTTGATTTATAAATAGTTGATTGGTATATTTTATATTTTGATTTTTCCTATGATTCAATTTGGTTGTATAAATTTTTTGGATTTGAAATTGGGCTGAGATTTTGTATATTCTGCTGCCTGAAGCTCCTTGTGTCTTAATCTTTCTAAAATTAGTTAAGAGCTGGAGTTGTAGTTGGTAAGGCTTGGACTGGATTATACCAATTAGAGAAGTCTGTATACGGGGTAGGTTCAGATGTATGTTGGGATTTTGAGAGAAGGTTTATCTAAACATTGATAACTATATTAATTTTTGGTTGTGGTCTACTTAAAGTTTGGAAGACCATTTGAAATTCTACTGGACTCTAGATTGAATGGTTGTGTGTTATGCTAAACTGTGGGTCAGCTTGTGACCACTTCGAGATAGCTTTTTCTTATTGAGTTTTGCAGCTGTCCAATTGAAGTATTTTATAGTATAATATAGTATTTCTTTTAATCAGTATATTTTAACTCTAAAGATTGGATTTGTGAGCTGCATGGCCTGGAACCATTATGATATTTTTGTATATTTTGGGTTTTGCTAATGAGTGTGGACTGAGCTGGACAACTCAGTGACCTGAAATCGTTTATTAGTAAACAAAATTATTATTTAGCTGGTAGCTGCTGAGTAGAGGTTGGGTTTAGTTAGTATGGGCTTGGTTGTGAGCTGGACTGCCATCAGATTGGACCGGGTTTGTGTAGGTCAGTTTGAGGGATGTCGTCGGATTGTGTATATGGTGGGCCTGGGTTTCAAGCCCAGTTGTTGAATTCAAGTAGGCAGAGGGCTTTAAGCCCATTGGCTTTTGTTTATGTTATTCTAGTTTTTTTTCCTGTTTTGATCAATTGTAGGTTAAAATCAATAAGTTTGGGCCACCTGTAGTTGGGTCCATATATTTTCTATGGTATAATTATTAGTAGAATGGTTTCCAATTTAGATTAGATTATATTAAGTTAATACTTTTTCTACCATCATTACTAATATGTTGTTTTGCAAAAAAAAAAAAAACTATATAAGTTGCTATGAAAATATTCCTAGTATTTAGACTTTGTTTTAGCTAAGCTGTCATTTAATAAATATTTTGTTAAATATGGGTTAAGGTATTTTTAATAATATATAATTGTTATAACATCATTTATAATATTTTTGTAGGAAAGTATCTTAGTAGGTTATCAAACAATAAATAGTATTATCTAAATAACATTTTTACTAAGTTTTTTTTGCTAAATCCAGGAAGTACATTTAGCTTGTAGAAGTAATATATAGTTAGATTGTTAGCAATTTTAGCCGACTGTTATTTAGAACCTAACAAGATTGTACCAAAAATTAGGTGGACATACCGATTTATGCTTTACTACTCTCGATCTTCCAGAGCAAGGCAAGTACACCGACTCGATCTCTTTACTCTGTATTTCTGTCTTGCTTCATGTTCTTATATTGACACGTTGTACACACGATTTTTTATCGTTCATTCTTCATCGTTCATTGTTCAGTGTTATTTACTTGTACATTGGGTGGGGAAATACTATAAATATGTGACCAATCCTATTTTAGCTAGGCATTGACTAATAGCTTATCTCACATCGTGCACGTGGGACTCTAAGCCGTACCATTATTCATGTGCTCTTGTTCATTGTTTACCCAGCCGGTCACATACTCTGATAGTTATTTCAAATGCATATTACACTGATAGTCTAGTTCATTATTCAGGATCTGGTACTATAGTTCATCGTTATTCATGTACTACAATTTCATATTCCTGTCTTGTACCATAGTTCATATTGTGATTCCTTTTTCATGCATTTCAGTTTACATTATTTAGTGCTTCTTGTCGGGGTTGTACTTTGCTCTTTTTCTGACAGGATACATTGGAGGTATGCTTGAGGATGTTGTCCCATCTTTATGGGCGAGAGCCTGGAGCCAGGATAGAGTTGTGCCTCAGGATAGATTTATAATTTCAAAGTTATAGTTAGATCTTTCCTTATATTTGTTTTAGAAATTTTTTATCATGTATTGTATCGAGGATTTCAGGATTGTATAATTTTATTCATGTTACCGGATTTGTCTCCGGATGATATTGTACCAATAACTTGTGGATTATGGTGATTCTGGGAATATGTATAGTAGCTGTGTTGTTTTAAGTATCTTGTATCTTGGAGTTTTCTTTAGAATTGTACAGCTTACTTCGTCGTGTCCATCGACGAAGGCTGGGCGTGTCCGACTCGTGTCCGATAATTCGGGAGCGAGTAGTGACACTAGTACCTTAAGTAGGTATCTAAGGAGAGAACCTTACAAACTATAATTGAGAGTGTAAGGAGCCAGGTATTATTACAATAATATATAAGTCTATTTTAATAGACAATAGGTCCAAGAGCCATATAGATGGCTAAAAAGCACAAGAACTAGATAAAAAATAGGGTATAGTTGCAAGTGAGATAAGTCAGGTGGGGTATCAAGTAGCCAATAGGAAGTAGATATGTAGATTGATAATTAAAACTTCCAAATGTGTATTGATCGAGATAATTCTAAAACCAGGTTCATTGGACTTTTGACTCAACACTTGGCCCGTGCCAACAGCTCAGGACCACAGACAAGTATACCTTGCCAAACATATGCAGTATTTACATTATTTTCCTTCTATTTTTTTTCATATTGTCACATGATTTCCATATTATGATTGGTATCCTTGATTGTCTTACTTGTTCTAGATTACGTGCACGTATAGGATATTCAATATTGCTTGTCTATTAATCCTCTTCATGTTATTGTGTCTTATGATAGAGTTGCCAGTTCTACACCTTGTTTTTGACTTGACTAATCTTAACTGGGAGTATCTTGCATTGTACTACAATTGAGACATACTATAGATTGGGAGTATCTTACATTGTACTATGACCTATAGCAGATTCTTCTACCTTGATATTGATTGATTGACTTGACTTGCGACACTATAAATTGGGAGTATCTTGTATTGTACTACGGTTTATAGGTGTATTCTTGATATTGTATTCCTTTAGGAGAGGAAATCGATACTAGAATTGGCTAATCTTGACTGGGAGTATCTTGTATTATGCTACAGTTGAAACCTACTATAGATTGGGAGTATCTTGTATTGTACTACAAGCTATGGGGGTTAATCGATTGATTGATAGCCAAGCCTAGTATTACATTTCCATATTTTAGATATCTTTCTGGTACCGTTCTTATCCTCCATACATGTTATTGTTGGCCTAATAATTGTATCATGTTTTTGAATATGGTTAATCTGTTAAGTTTAACATTTCATTATCACTAATCTTTATACCATCACTATAGCATTTCTACTTCTACTTATATATGTGGTGATATTTGCATATTATTTTACATATTAGTGGTACTAGTTTTCATTATGGTATCAATAATACTTATGCTATCACTATTGTAAGCATTGTCCTAATATGCCTTAAACTTGATACTTTGTATATTGCTTTGTTCGTCTAACATGTACTTGCAGAAAAAGCAATAAACAAGATCAAACATGGACATATGTAAGAAAAAAAATCAAGATGGACCAAAGACGATGGTCTCCGACAAGATTTTTCTGAACCACCTGACGAAATCTCCGGAGCCACGCACTCGGGGGTTCCGCTGACCGTCAAGGAAGAAGCTGCCGTCAAGAAAGAAGCCAACATCTATCAAGGAAAGAAGCCAAGCCAAGCCATCATTATTTCAAGACTCTGTAGAAGCCTGCTCCTACTACAGTATATTTGGAGTCTGTAATGAGTCTTAGGAATCATTGTAAACACAAAAAATAGATGGCAAAATCAAAAGCTTGGGTAGAAAATAACCCAGGACAATCTTCGGAATCCTGGCGGATAATCTGGCGGATCTTCGCGGAAATCCGACGGAAGATCCGAATGGTCTCACAGAATACCTTCTGTGAGTGTTCGGATTATCCGACAGAAAACCGCAAAATTTCGGCAGATTTTCCGCCCTATGACCGTTTGCATTCCAACGGTCGGATTTTACGAATGATTGATCCCAACGGCTCTATTTATAGCCGTTGGACTATACAGGCGGATGATCCGACGGATTTCTACGGAAATCCGACGGATGATCCGTCAGCCTGAGAAAGTTGCATTATTGTACTTTCCTTTGCTTTGGTTATAAATAGCCTTGAACCCCTTCATTCAAGGTGGATGGTTTGAGCCTAAAAATTTCTAAACCACCAAAGTCTATCCACAAACAACTCTACAAAGCTTTTATTTGTCATCCACAAATTGTGTTAGAGTTATTGAGTTGAAAAGTAAGATCTTCATCTTATTGTATAAGGAGATCAAAACCTATTGTGAAAGGTTGAAGTTGGAGAGTCTTCGTATCCAAACTCTCGGTTGAAGTTGGAGAGTCTTCGTATCCAAACTCTCGGTTGAAGTCGGAGAGGCCTTCGGATTAAAGCTCTCGTGTAAGAAGTTGGCAAGTTCTTCGGATCCAAACTCATGTGTAACTATTTGCTCAAATAGTGGATTAAATCCGGAGAGAGTTTCGAGACTGGATTGCCTCTAGGAAGGATACCAGGATACATCGGGTGTCGGTATTGTTATTGCTTCTTCTCTTACACTTATATTTTTAAATTGTCCATTAGCTTGTGCTAAGTGCTTGATTAGCTAGCTTGACCCTATTCACCCCCCCTCTAGGGTTCCTACAATTGGTATCAGAGCAAGGACTCTATTGTTAGGCTTAACATCTTTAGAGTAGATCCTTGTTATTTTTCTATGGCATCGTATAACTCCTACTCCTCCTCCGATAAAGAGGGTTTTATTTCTAGTAGCATAGACAATCATGGTTCTTCTAAATGCAAGAAATGCTCTAAGTGGAAAGCCATGGCTAAACAATCCTTAGAGATTCTTGATAGCCTTTATTCTACAAATGAAGAACTTTCCGAAAAGGTTGTTCATTTAGAAGAAACAAATGAGTTTTTGAGAAATGAAAATAATGATTTATTATCTAGACTTGATTCTCAAAACTCATCTTGTGTTTCTTTAAAGAGTTTGAATGAGGTTTTAATTTTGAAAATTAAATCTCTTTTCTCATCAATAGAAGATCTCAAGACTCAATCACATGAGTTATCTTATTTGTATGATTCTTCTATTGATGCTTTAAAGAAACAAAATAATGCTTTTATCTCTAGAATTGCTTTATTTGAAAAAGAGAATTATGCCTTAAATGCAAAATTTAATTCTCTTACTTGTTTGCATGATGATTTGCTATTAGAACATAATATTCTTAAAACAAAATCTTCTCATGCTCACTCTAGAGATATTCATCATTCTAGTATGTCACATGTTCATAACCATGCTCATTCTGATACATGTGCACACACTAGCATTAGGTGCTTTTATTGCTCTCGCATTGGACACATGAGCTTTACATGCCCTATTCGTAGGACCTTTACTACCAATGCTAGAGTAAGTGCTATATGGGTCCCTAAAGCTAATAAATGTGGATCCAAGTTTATTTGGATACCAAAGTCTTCGCCTAATGTTGTAGGTGGAGCTTCTTGTATCGGGACATAGCACCGAGGAGCATGTTGGTGGTTGCAAAGCTCAAAGGTTATCTTCCAAGCAATTGCACCAACACAAGCGTGGCCACTAGAGCCACTTTGGTAACATGCTAATCGTTTCTCTTTAAATTGATTATATTTGTAGAATCTAGCATGTTTCTCTTGATGTCTTACTACTAGCTCACATTGATATCCTTAGTTGCTAATTGTATAAATCAATGTGAGATACAATACTAGCATGCTTAGTTAATTCTCTTATTAATTCTTTTATCTAGCATGACTAGTTACTCGACTTAATTGATTAGTTCACACTATGTAATTTATCACTCATTTTCTATTAAGTGTGACACATTTAATTTATGCATGCTTTTTTTTTTCTTAATCTCTATATTATGAAGCATGCATATCACTCTAGTCCATAGGAGCTTGATTTTGATTTGAGTTAATATGATTTTAACTCTCCGTCTCTAAAGTTTTTGAGGATAGTTACCTCTTACCGATTTCTCCTTAATATGTAATATTTACTTTAAATCGGTATTTGTGAATATATATGTTTAGCACAAGCTTCTTATCACTTGACAAGTATACACTTATACTTCCATTTTAATCTTGTGCTTACATAATATATTTATTATTGATTCTCATACTTTATCTTGATTATCTTCTTGAGAATCAATTATGTCTTTGCCTAATGAAGTTTATTTATACATGTTTTTGAATTTGTAATGGTCTTTCAAATATTCATTAAGGATACATGACTGTATACATTAAATTTCCATCTACATATAGTTCATGTATCTCTTATATTGATATCTATTTTTGTATAAATACCTTTATGTAGGCATATGAGTTAAGCTAAAGTTTTATATTACTTGAAGAGTATTTATTCATACTTGTTACTTTCAAACTTGTGCTTAACTCATACTCTATTGATTCTTTTGATCAAATTTGTGTATCTCTTTTTGAATCAATAAGCTTCTTCCTTAAAGCTTTCTTCTAATGATGTCTTTTTAGCTTTTTAGTTGACTTTATGGATACATATTTTTCTCTTGATTGTTGAATCTTCTCATGTATGCCTATTTATATATATATATATAGTTTTAACTATGTGATTCCTAACTTTTCATATGTATTTATTTTATACCTTTAAGTTGGGATGTTGAGAGAAATCATTATTAGTGTCTTGTTCATGACTATTTATGAAAGTTCTTTTAAGGATCACATGTTTTTGTGCCTTACCTTGTATGTTGATTTTACCTCTTTAATTAGTGCACATTTTCTAGTCTATATCTTTTCACTTTTCTTTGGTACACTATGAAAGCTCTTTAAAAATTTGATTTTATAGAGAGACGAAAAATTCGACGAATTTTTGGTATAATCCGACAGATCATCCGACTGCAAACAGCAAGTCTGTGAGCAATAGTTCGGATCATCCGACGGATATCTGCAAAAATCCGACGGATAATCTGATCAATTCCAGCAGCATTGTGAGCACCAGTTCGGATAATCCGTCGGACTTTCGCTGAAATTCGACGGATAATCCGATCAGCTTTCTTATTTTTAACGTGCTTTCCTTGCTCATTCCTTGGGTTTATGCTTCTTTGGAATTATTGTTTCCCAATGATGTTGTTGTAGCACATAAGAATCCATGTAATTGATACATCATATGTCCTATGTCCTTAGAAACTATGGTTTGAGCTTTTGGTTAGAGATCTTCCACTTCTAGAGAATACTCTTATTTCATAATGGCTATAATATTTTGCATTCTCTAGATCGATCTATTATTTCATTATCTTGGGTTAATCTCTATACTTGGCAAAGAGATTTATTTTATTTGTGTTTACATAAATATCTCTTTTGGCCTATACTTGATAAGAGTCTAATTCTTTTTATTTTGTTATCTTATACTCTTATCCTTGCTTAATAAAAAGTCTACAAATTATTTTGATCATTCAAAATGTATTATACTTATTGAGAACTCTTTGCTTAAGCAAGTATTTTTAGTGTTAGTGACTTAAGATTTAATGAGCACATTTATCTTGTTAATGGCTTCCCTCATTAATCTTATTTGGATTATATAGTTTGCTTATTTGTGATATATTATTAAGCTATATAATTTTGGCTTACTTTCACACATCTAGCTATATTCCTATACTTCAATCTATATATGATATGCTAGTTTACAAAAACAAGATTTGTGATATGCTTGATCTCTAAAACTAGTTTTACAAATTCTTTATTAGATCTTGTTTTCCCTTAGAGGTTTGTGATTCCTTGTTTAACTTTCTTCCATACTAGTCATTAGCAAGTCTTTCTTAATTTTCTCTCACTTTTTGAGTCATGATTTTATCGTATTATCATTACATCTCTTTAGATTGAATGTGTGATCATTTTGAGATTGACTCTTTTCCATTTTTTTTCTTTGATCTGTAAAATTCTTTATAAATATGGATTTTGAATTTTCTCTTGATGAGATTTATCATTGGATTATGTTTATTCATTTGTTTACTTTATGAATGATCCTAATGATTAAGTAGTCTTAAATTATCTAGTTATGAGATTATCAAGTTAATTTATTAATCTACTTTGACTACTCATGGTTTATCACATATGACCTTAGCTATTTGAACTTTATGGGTTATTAATTTACCATTAGCAAGGTTTGGATTTATCCGTTGTTGGATAAATATGTGGTACAACATACCTAGTCCATACAAAGTAATAAATTGGTTGATTCTTTCTTGATTAGATAATCATGGACATAATATTTGAGGTTTATTTTTATTTTATTTTTGAGCGATATTTTGACTCTCATCATGATTGGTTTAACTGTCCTTATTCTTTTTTATGATGACATCTTTCTCAAAAGGTAACATACATTAATATATCTTATTTAAATATGAGTTACTTCTACATAGGTTAGTGTATGTCATCTTTTGATTACATGTGCTAAATTGGAATATTATTTTGATTTCTCATCTTTAGTAAGTATTAATTGGATATCTCTTCTTGACTAAAGATAACATTATTCGTTTTATGACGATTTTATAGCCTTATATGCATTGAGCAAGGGGAAAAAATCTATAGTTGATTTATCCCTAGATTTTGATGCTATAAGTGCTTTGAAACTAGTTACGCGTATTTTGAGGGGGAACAAATAAATTGTTCTAATTCATCTATACCCTATAATATGTCGTATACATAGTTTATCATGGACCCATATTTTCTTCATTTTCGTATCTTATTGATTGAGGTCATGATATTTTTATTTTGAAAGATTTATGAGAGTGTATGTGATTGTCCTTATTATCTTATCTCTCTCTTTCATATGGGTTAAATATGTCATCTTGCTAATATTTACTTTCAGATCTTATCTTGATGAATATTATGCTTTCGTTGATTTGACTTTTCTTTAATGCTTAATTGATTTGGCTTTCCTTGTTGAGGACTTATCCAAAATTTATAATTTTTATCAACTTTGGTAGTACTTTGAGGGGGAGCATTCAAGTCGATTGAATTTTTCTTTCTCAAGTATTTTTCTCCTTTACCTTCATGTTTATCTAAAGGGTATTCATATAGCATGATAAGGTAATTAAGTTCAAATGCATGAACTTGGATAAGCATATAGATTTTGCAAATAATGAGATTACTTTATATCAACTGCAATATTTTACATTGATCATTCTTAATATTTTGTTCCACTATTTATTTGTGGACAATTATGATTATTAATGGTTTCTTTGATCAATGTTTCAAGTTTACATCTTTTCAATTGGTATCAAGTTTATTTTTATTTCATATCTCAATTGGTATCTATTAGTTGCAATTATCTATTCCTCATGGCTTTTGTTTGAAATCCTTTATTTCATAGTTCTCTTCCAAAACTAGAGCAATATTTCATATCCTATTGTGTTTTGGATTTATTCCTTGGATTTCAAGTTGGTAAACTACTTATTTCTTGTTTTTCAAATACTTTTAGTTTTACCAACCACATTGTGTTTTGACAAGCAATTTTCTATTTAGTACGCTACATTCGGTATGTAGTTTTATATACTTGTCTTTACACACTTCTCCCATTGTTCCTCAATTAGTATATCTTGATCATGATTGTCTATGCCTTCTTCATGCTCTGATTTATGTACTTAAGATTGATTTCTTATCTTTTAGTACGGGGGAGCGTATTTTTGATCATGTCAAAGGGGGAGAAGTAAGTTTAATTGGGATAGAAGTAGTCTAAGTAGTATGCTTTTAGTTATATATGCTTATGTATGTAATATATTAGTGATACATACATCTATTGTGTTCATACTAAACTTAACATATTTGCCATAATCAAAAAGGGAGAGATTGTTGGCCCAATGATTGTATCATGTTTTTGAATATGGTTAATCTGTTAAGTTTAACATTTCATTATCACTAATCTTCATACCATCACTATAGCATTTCTACTTCTACTTATATATGTGGTGATATGTGTCTATTATTTTACATATTAGTGATACTAGTTTTCATTATGGTATCACTAATACTTATGCTATCACTATTGTAAGCATTGTCCTAATATGCCTTAAACTTGATACATTGTATATTGCTTTGTTCGTCTAACATGTACTTACAGAAAAAGCAATAAACAAGATCAAACATGGACATATGTAAGAAAAAATCAAGATGGGCCAAAGACGATGGTCTTCCACAAGATTTTTCTGAACCATCTGACGAAATCTCCGGAGCCACGCACTCGGGGGTTCCGCTGACCGTCAAGGAAGAAGCTGCCGTCAAGAAAGAAGCCAACATCTATCAAGGAAAGAAGCCAAGCCAAGCCATCATCATTTTAAGACTCTGTAAAAGCCTGCTCCTACTACAGTATATTTGGAGTCTCTAATGAGTCTTAGGAATCATTGTAAACACAAGAAATAGATGGCAAAATCGAAAGCTAGGGTAGAAAATAACCCAGGACAATCTTCGGAATCCTGCGGATAATCCGGCGGATCTCCGCGAAAATTCGACGGAAGATCCGAATGGTCTCACAGAATACCTTCTATGAGTGTTCGGATTATCCGGCAGAAAACCGTGAAATTCCGGCTGATTTTCTGCCATATGACCGTTTGTATTCCAAAGGTCGAATTTTACGAATGATTGATCCCAACGGCTCTATTTATAGCCGTTGGACTATACAGGCGGATGATCCGGCGAATTTCTGCAGAAATTCGACGGATGATCCGTCAGCCTGAGAAAGTTACATTATTGCACTTTCCTGTGCTTTGGTTATAAATAGCCTTGAACCCCTTCATTCAAGGTGGATGCTTTGAGCCTAAAAATTTCGAAACCACCAAAGCCTATCCACAAACAACTCTATAAAGTTTCATTTGCCATCCACAAATTGTGTTAGAGTTATTGAGTTGAAAAGTAAGATCTTTATCTTATTGTATAAGGAGATCAAAACCTATTATGAAAGGTTGAAGTTGGAGAGTCTTCGTATCCAAACTCTCGGTTGAAGTTAGAGAGTCTTCGTATCCAAACTCTCGGTTGAAGTCGGAGAGGCCTTCGGATTAAAGCTCTCGTGTAAGAAGTTGGCGAGTTCTTCGGATCCAAACTCGTGTGTAACTATTTGCTCAAATAGTGGATTAAATCAGGAGAGAGTTCCGGGACTGGATTGCCTCTAGGGAGGATACCAGGATACATCGGGTGTCGGTATTGTTATTGCTTCTTCTCTTGCACTTATATTTTTAAATTGTCCATTAGCTTGTGCTAAGTGCTTGATTAGCTAGCTTGACCCTATTTACCCCCCCTCTAGGGTTCCTACAGTTATTTACTGTCATATTAGTAGGCATGTTTTATGTATCTTGCTAGTCCTCTGAAGACCTGATGATCTCTTCAAGTTAGCCGCACTTGAGCCAAGTGGAGACGAGCAGTGTTGAGCCAGCATTCAGATCACGGTATTATTGCGTTGATGTTTAGCGTAGTTGGTTTCAGTTGTATCGTTCCTGTCTTATTTTATTTCGTCTACTGGTAGTGGATTTGTGTCCACCGGACGTGACTCGGACTACTTGAAATTCAGTTATATTATTCAGTCCTTTATTTTAGTTGTATTTATTGGATTTGGATGTGACTTTACTTTCTGTGGATGAGATCTAGATTACCATGTTGGACATAGTTTTTGTGACTTGTATTTACTAGACAACGTTCTACCGCCGACTCTGCGGTGTAGGCTGGACTTGGACACGTCTCGTATCCGAAAAGCGGGTACGGGTCGTGACACATAGTTTGGACGCTTTAGCGCGTGATTGTTGCCTCCCGTATAGCTAGGACATTTGTGGTTGGAATGGTGCACAACGTCGGCAGCAACGGGATGGTACTGGCTTTCAAGGCGAAGAGCATGATTTAGATTATTGCCCGTGGTCTTGTACTTCGAAACCGCCATATGAGTAGCAATAGAGGGCCGCAGACCCACTTCGAACCGTCACACACGACACTCCTCTGTATGAAGAAATGCACCAGCAAATTTGGACAATTTGTTGAATTTCGTGGCATACTGTTGTACTGTCCGGTTCCCTTGCTTCAACTGCATGAATTTATTTTCCTTCTCTTGACGAACGACTGAGGGAAGGTACTTGACTTCAAAGGCTTTGCAAAACGTGGCCAAGAGATCGGCGCTGAGTTGTTGTCGCGTCGGATCGCTCGTTTGTGTACGGCCCACCAGTCGTGCACGTTCAAACATTATTGAAGTTGTGCACAGGCGACTTGCTTGGATTCTTCAATGCCGAGGAGCTCGAAGTGATATTCCAGCTCTTTCAACCAGTCGATTGCCACAGAAGAGCCTTCAGTGCCACTGAAGGAGGTGCGTCACGCTTTTTTGAATTCTGACACTTCAAAGTTGTAACTTCTCGGTGCCGCAGGTTGACACTCGAGCTCCTCTCAATTCACTTCAATGGGTTGACCCGTCGGCTCGGTGACAGTAGGCACAGTTGCAGAGTTTCCATTGGCCACAATCGTCTGGACGATCTATTGCAGAGTATCAAGCTGCTTTTGCTGTAACTTGGTTTGGGCATCAAAGCGAGCTTCGAATTGGGCCAGTCGTACCTCCGTCTGCTGATGTCGGTTCTCGGACTGTTTCTGCTATGCTTCCATCATGCGCAACATCCTCTCGATGGAATTGTTAGAAGGTCCGGCCCGTGAGCTGCCCGAACTGCTCGAAGCACTTTGTTCTTGCTTGGCCGCAGTTTCTGCCACGGGTTCCGTCACTTCTACAATACGAAGACACACATCAGTCTCAAAATATTATGGACTTATTGTATGGAATAACTTATCTCATCGATACGAGGTCAAAGGTTTGAGAATCTAGACGAAAGGCCAAAGGATTTAAAGCCATGCTCTGATACCATTATGTCACGTCCCGATTTCGAAGAATCGATAGTCGTCTCCCGGGCGTGATACCGTGTGAACCTAAGTTGCGATCGCACAAGGCACAGTCATAAGGTTATCCAAAACACAACATCAAATATAGTACGCAGAGAAATTGAATAACACATTTGAAATGGTAGAAACTTTTATTTTCATTGATAATAAAATATTATTTACATGAGTCCATTACAATCATTGTCGCGCAGGCTACAACATGATTCGATTACAAAATGAACGTTGATTAGATAGTCATTCCATACATTACATCCCCATTTACAATAAAACATTTCCAAAGACCTGGAATCGTGGGGAGTCGAGACATCATTTCTTCTGGACTAAATATGGAGTCTTCAAAAGGATCAAACAAGCCTTCAACACACGAACGAGGCTTCAAATGTGTCACGAACCGCACCCTATTTAGGGGTACGAGCACGTGAGCACGTCCAGCCTATGCCATAGTATCGGCGGTAGAACGCTGTAAAGGTCATCTAGAACATATAGTATCTAATACACAATAATATAACCTGCCATCTCCGCACGGAGGAATATAATCACAACTCAATCACATAAATCTAAGGAAGATAGACACGAAGATGATAAAGAAACAAGATGAAATAATTAGTTTGAAATGGATGCCGAGTCACAACCACAAGTTCAGAAATCAAGACATAAACAAACCCAAATAAAGTTATACCAATCCAAAGTATCAAGCTGGTACAAATCCAGCCAAAATCTAGCTACTCTAAGTCATTATAGGCGGTACATCCTCTATGAGCACCGAATCCACGAACAAGTCCTGGTCGTAGTCTTCATCTATGCCAAACCCGTAGAAGGTCGAGCAAATGCATCAAAGTCCTCTGAAAAACAACGGGAGTTATCCTGTCAGGATATGAGCAAGTACAAACGCCAAAGTAGTTCCATGTGAATTGACAAATACTATAAGAGACAATTATAATGAAATACAAGATAAAATGTCAAATTGGAAGTAAAAATAGTAACGTGGACTGGATATCATGTCAGGGTAAGATATAAGGTAAAACTGGAATATAAACAGTAAAAAGTAATCTGAGGTATGATGTAAATATAAAAGAAAGTGCCATAAGATATTAGAACGTTATGTGATCGGCTTGGGTCAGGATCAGGCTGTTCCATTTGATCGGCTATCACAGAAAATCCATATATAGGGTCAAGTTGGCCAACCTGGAAAGCGAGCACAAGAAATATAGGATTTGGCTACACCCTACGTGTAGTGAGGGTGGAGCCAGCACAGGAATAAGTGATAAGATGCGTATTGATCATATAACCTCTAATAACTCCCCAAATCCCCCGAGTAGTATAATGGATCCAACCATGACACGTCATGACACGGGATTTAAAAGCAGGGGGCTAGCCTACTCCTAAATCGGTATCTATACAAGTACAGAAAACAAGATCGAACAATGTAATCATATACCAGGTAAACCAGGAATAATATCTCATGACGAGATCCAATGTATACTAGTCCGTGTAACCTCGTGTCAAGAATCAAGTAAAACACTACAACTGAATCAGATATAGTAGATATCAAGACAATAAAAACTATCAGAGAATGTACTCGCCTGCTGTCCTGAACTGAAAAAATCGATACTACCAATCACTCAAATGAGCCATGAACGATCAACTCGCACAACAGTCTCCTAATGCCGTAAAATCCGTTAGAGAAACGGACGAACGTGGAGGGAGAAAACTTGATGCGAAGTAGGCGTTGCTGCTATTACTGCTGCTGCTGCAACTGCGTGAGCGCACGCATGCAGCCGTGTTCGACGGTGTGCTACGGCGTGCGGCAGCGTTGTACGGCTGCTGGGGTGGCCGTCCAAGTCTGGGCACGGGTTTGGGTTAGGGTTTCGATCACAACCTCTCTCTCTCTCTCTCTCTCTCTCCCTCTCTCTCTCTCTTTCGTGAATATATAGATGGTTGGGGGTCAGGTTTCCGGCTGAATCCCAAAGGCTCGGGTTTCTGTGGGTTTTAGAAAACGGGGAGTGCTCGGCCTAAGTTGTTGTGTGCATGTGTGTGGGTTCGTGTGTGTTGGTGTTGTGGTTTTGGCTTTGTTATTTGTTTTTTTTTTACTTACTTTTTCCTTATTTAATTATTTGTTTTATAATTTATACTTTTATATATATATATATATATATATATATATATATATATATATATATATATATATATATATATATATATATATATATATATCATATAATAAATAAAACCCATTAACTAACCACATATACATAATATTTCTATTTATAATCTTTTTTTCATTTTATTTATATAATATATATCTAATTATATATATACTCCATAATTGAAATAATACCAAATAATTATATAAAATCTGAATTATTTAAAAATCAACTAAATAATTTGTATCCTATATTTATATAAAATATATTTAAAGTTTAATAACTTAAACCTCAACGGTACATGCATATCTATAAAAAAAATACTTATTTAACAATTAACACAAATACACCAGCTCTATCTCCACAATAATAATTTAAATAAATATTTAAATAATAAAAATAATGTAAATGACCAATATAACCCTATCTAGGATGGTGGGGGTGAAAAATCTATCCACGTAAAAAAAAATTGTTCTCGAAATTAGATCAAACTAACACAAGAAATACAAGCAAGAACAAGAGAATAATACATCAAGGCTCGAAGAGATAAGGATAACGCTCCCGCATCTCGTCCTCTCTCCCCCATGTAGACTCACCTGGAGAGTGATACCTCCATACGATACAAACTACGGGTATAACTTGGTTCCGGAGCACCTTCTCCCGACGATCCAGAATCTCCACTGGCTGCTCTGGATAGTTGAGATTTGGCCCTACCTCTATCATAGAATGATCCAATACATGGCTAGGATCTGCCACGTACCGCCTCAACTGTGACACATAGAACACGTTATGAACTCCCTTGAGCGTAGGCGGCAAGTCCAGTTGATAGGCTACTGCACCGACCCTTCCAAGGATAGTGAAAGGTCCGATGAAGCACGAACTAAGCTTCCCGCCACGGCCAAAATGAATCGTGTCCCGTGTCAGAGAAATCCTCAAGAACACTATATCGCCAACCTAGACACAAGACAAGACTCAATACAAGACCCTAAAGCAAACAATCACAAGCAAGCACAAACAGAAAAACTGATACTAACCTCGAACTCTAACGGTCTTTGGTGGCTGTCGGCCCAACGTCACTGTCTATCCTGAGCCATCTGAAGTCTTCTCTGATCAACTTAACCTTCTTTGCTACATCCACCACCATCTCCGGGCCAAGCAATACTCTCTCGCCGACATCATCATATGACAAGGGAGTACGACATCTCCGTCCGTATGGAGCCTTGAATGGCGACATCTCTATACTGGCCTGATAGCTGTTGTTGTAAGCAAACTCTACCAGGTGGAGATGGTCCTCCCAAGAGCCCCCAAAGTCTAACACACAAGTACGAAGCATATCCTCGAGTGTCTGGATGGTCCTCTCCGACTGTCCATCTGTCTGGGGTGATACGAGGTACTGAACTTGAGCTGAGTGCCCAAGCTAGTATGCAAACTCCTCTAGAAGTGGAAAGTGAAATGTCTATCCCGATCCGAGACTATCCTCACCGAAACTTCGTACAATCTGACTATTTGATGCACGTACATCTCTGCCAGCTTATCTGTAGACAGTCCCACCTTGAAAGACAAAAAGTTGGCCAATTTGGTCAATCTATCAACGATAACCCAAATCGTATCCTTCTCTCCTAGAGATCGTGGAAGTCCAGACACAAAGTCTATAGTAATGTGCTCCCACTTCCACTCTGGAATGGGTAGTGGCTGAAGCAGACCACCTGGCCTCTGTCTCTCGGCTTACACCTGCTGGCATACCAAGCATCGAGATACAAACCGAGCTACCTTTTGCTTCATGCCATACCACCATACGTGCTCCCTCAGGTCTTTATACATCTTGTTGGCTCCAGGATACATAGAGTACTAAGAACGATGTGCTTCCTGAAGAACCTTCTCCCGAAGATCCCCACTCGGAACGCACAACCTAGAACCATGCCTCAGCGACCATCCTTGGCTATAGAGAAATCGTCTAGCAATCCTGCTTGCACCTGCTCCCTGATGCTCCTCAGGGCCACTTCATCAAACTGTGCTGATCTGACTTTGTCCATCAATGCAGACTGAATCTGTAAACCCCACATCTGAACCTCCATGCCCGAAATGATCACCTTAATACCCAAACTATCCAGATCGACCAATAGATGACGATCTGTCGTCAAATATATAGCGACTGGATACATGTTCAAGGTATCTGCAACTACGTTGGCCTTTCCTGGATGGTACTGTAATGATATATTGAAGTCCTTCATCAGTTCAAACCACCATCTCTGCTTCATGTTCTGTAACGCCCGTAGTTCGTATTACGTATTTTGGTATACGTATACGGAATCCCGACCCGTAATTAGACTTGTCTTGCTTAGCTTGATCCTGGTTTAATCTTGCCTTGGTTTATTTTGGGTTCATCCTGGTTCGACTTGTCTTGACTAGCTAGTCTTGGGTTTTGCATTGGCATGGGTTAGTTACCATTTTCTGGTTCATGTGGATTATCTTGGCCTTGGCATGCATTGGGTTCGGTTGGGTTCGGCTTGGTTGGGCTCGGTTTGGGTTGATATGTAAATTCCTACTTACCACCATCCCTCATTTATTAACCCAACCACCATTCTCTCTCTTCATTCATTACTCATTTACTTCTCTTCTTCTTCCTCATCTCCTTCTCCACACTACCGTAGGCAAGTGCAACTTGCTATCACAAGACAACACCATGCTTTTATGGATCATTTAGCTTCCTTGCCTGATTTTAAACTACCTTAGAACTTGGCTTTTCTTATTTTGATGCATGAATTTTTATAGATCTAGGTTTTAGCATTCTTTTATTTTCATGGTTTTGATCTACTAAACTGGCTCGTTTTTGAAAACTAAGAGTTCTATGTAGAAGGCATTCTGATGATACGCAAGTTTGGTTTTGGAATGGTTGGATTTCATCAAGTCTTGACCGTGATGAGGCCTTCTTGAGCACTTGAGCTTTTATGCTTGCTTGTACCGACCTTGGGGAGAAGATGAAGTCCTACGCACACGTTCTTACGTGATAGCGTAGCTTTTAGTTTTACGCCCACGTTTTACGTGCCAGCGTGTCATTTACCCCCCTTTTTTACGCAAATATTTTATGTGCCCGCGTATTATTTACCCCTTACGCACACACATTTGCGTGCTAGCGTAATCGCTTCTACGTCGAGTTCATTTCGAACTCGCGTAGAGCTGTAGAAGCATAGAAAATAATAAAGAAAGATTCATGCGGCCAGAGAACCCCATGCGGCTCAGAGAAGTCATGCGGCTCAAGGATCCATGCGGATCAAAGACCTATACGGCTCAAAGAGGAGCCACGTGGCACGCAAACAGCTCTCTCGTTCGTCCTTTACTGCATTAAATGCCTTGACAGCTGACATCTCTGACAGTTCTGACACAAAGATATCATTATGACTCCCTCATAATGACGGACTCTTTGGGAAGCAAAAAAAATCTCTGATACGATTCCCCGAGAGTCAGAAACCTTCATGCGGCCTTGACACGTGGACAGTCGTATGTGGCCCAAGCGGAGGCTCCCCCATGCGGCTCACGAAGAATAGCCCCATGCGGCTCAGGAAGAATAGCCCCATGCGGATCACGAAGATCAGCTCCATGCGGCTCATTAAGATCAGTCCCATGCGGCTAACGGAGAATAGCCCCATGTGGCTCACGAAGATAGCCCCATGCAGCTCACGAAGATCAGCCCCATGCGGCTCACGAAGACCAGCCCCATGCGGCTCCCGATGACCATCCTTATGCGGCTCATGAGGACTATCTCCATGTGGCCCAACTTTCTTGCGGCTCAGATTTCTGCTGTTATGACACGTGGCATGACAGTAGGGCACGTGGCATCAGATTGATCAAAATCTCTCAGCAAATCCCAATGAAATATTGGGATCAAATCAGATCATTTGCAAATAAGCCAATTAAAGACACGTATCGAAGAATCCGTGGTTGGCATGATAAATCGGGAGGATTTATGTCAATCAGCATTAATTATCCACGAAAGATTTGATACAATCACATTTATTGCTCAAATCTCAAATGAACGGCCCAGATTTAATGATCCTTAGCCGCCGACTTTCAAGAATGGACAATCATTACAAACCCTAATGAGGCCCCCCACTCTTATAAATAGCAAGGTGCCATTCCCTTGCGAAAATATAGAGAGAGACACACATATAGAGAGACGGAGAGAGATATACATAGAGATATACATAGAGAGCCAGAGAGCCTGAAGAGATGGCATTTCTTCATCAACGCCCAGCAGTTCTTCTACAGAGCCAAGGCTGCACCCGATCGTCCAAGGAGTAAGGCAGAGCTGCTGTCGCTTTCCCAAGCCTCTATCGTCACCTCCCAGAATCTAAAATAAATAATTGTACTTAGATTGCTGTACCTAGGCTTTCGTCCCGAGGCTTTCTTTGTACAAGCGAGTTTGTATTGTGAAGTAAAAGTCCAGTCCTCCGATAATTGTTCTGCTCTTTTATATTTCCGGGCAAACACGATGGCGACTCTGCTGGAGACTAACTTCTCCACGGCTGAGGAGTTGGTGACGCAATCAGATGCAGCCAAACTTGGCTCCACGCAACAGAAGATGGTCGTCTGCTTCGACCAACAGGCGTTTGAAGAAATGCTCTCTGAAGGAAGTGCTGGCCCGATCCAGAAGCGAACCTGCACAAAGAAAGCTCGCTGCGAGTGGAGGCCAAAATTATTTGCTCCTCCACAAGCTCTGGACGGGGTGCTCTCTGCTACCCATGACGGCGAAGGCGATTCTCATACGGCTCCACTTCGAGCCGTAGAGCACTCTGCTGTCCCCAAGTCCGGCAGAGGAAAGCACTACGATGTTGGACTTGCAGGGACAAAGAGTGATTCCATGCGCCTCAAGAAGAAGCCGAACACTCCTGTGGCCAAATCTGCCAACCACAAGCAGGAGACTCATGCGGGTGAATCTGCCAGTCGCATGAAAAAATTCTATGCGGCCAAGTCATCCAGCCGCATGAAAAAAACTCAAGCAGCTGAGACTCCCAGCCGCATGTAGAAAACCGATGCGGCTATGTCTGCCAGCCGCATGAAGACTATTGATGATAGCCGCATGCCGCCTGCTCCACGCGGCTCTGTCTTCGACCGCCTCTCCTATGGCCCTGATCTCCTGTGCTCTCAAGAAGACATGTCTGACTCTCTCCAGCACCACCTAGACTCTTCCTACTATGTGCCCTTACGCACTAGAGCGAAGAAGTCTAGGGCAGCACGAGCTTGGCGAGTTCGGTCCGCTGATTCGGTCTCTAACCATCCGAGTGTCCCGCATACCGTTATGCGAGCCTCAGATGGGAAGTTGTACAGGACCACTCGAGTCCAGCCCCCGACGATAAATGGACAGAGAGGTTCACAAAAGTCTCCCGAAATCCAGGGAGCAAACATGGTCGATCCCGACCCGTCTGACTTGCGTGAGGCCATCCTCCACAAACGTAAGGAAAGAGAAGATGCATCAGGGTGCAAAGAGTCCTTCCACGGACGTCACTGCACCCAAGTCATCGTCAACTGCTGCTACAACAACGCGACGGTACGAAAAGACCGACAGTCCGTCTTTCGGAGACTGCAACAGCCATCTTCAGAAGACGATGCACTTCCCGGCGTCTCCTGCAACTCTGCTCGGAAAGTCCCCGTCGACGGGAGAGGGAAGAAGACCAGTACTCCTAGCCCGAAGATTTCAACCACTTTGACCAAAAGACTGTCGTCTAAGCGGGTGCCCACCACCGGAGTTTTTCAAGGCACCCGTTCTAAGACGAAATCTGCTATAGTGGGAGATTCGTCATCCACACCACTAGGGGTTGCTAGGACTGGGGGTAGCACTCCTCACAACATCCACGATAATCTGATGTTCCAAGAATACGAGCCAGGGGAAACAACTCTCCCATCAGATGCAGCAAACCCCGACGTCCCCGAGGACGTCCACAATTCCCAAGACGAGACAAACTCGGAAACTGGGGGTACTGTTCCTTCTGAGTTCGAACCAGAGGAGAACATTCCCATATATTCCGATGACTTCTCACTACAGGGGTATGATTCGGAGGGCGCTTCCTCCACTGCTCCGTCCATCTTTCCTCATGTAAAGACGGTGTTCATGACGGACAGCAGCCAAGGGGGTTTCAGTGATCGCCAACGCATCGACACTCTGGAAGCCATACTGCTCGCCTTGGTCAAGTCTGTGGACGAGATCAAAGCGGCCCTTCCAACTCTATAAGGAGGGACGCCTGGCCAAACAAGCACGGGTCCCGCGGTCAATGCGGACTCGAATTCAGCGGCACCGAACCAGGGCAACAATCCTCCTGAAGTAACGGCCCCCACCGCTGTGGATGAGGCCCGAGAAGCAAAAAGAGAGGTCCAGGAGCTCGAGCCATGTTTCATGCTAGAGAAAACTCTCAAGACCTCAGAATTCGGTAACCGTACCCTGCTGCCTGGAGGGATGTTCCATTCCCGCCAAGATATAAGCCGTTCAACATCAACCCGTATGATGGCAAGACCTTCGCAAGTCGGTATATCACTTACTTCGAGGTCACCACCGACCATCTGCCCCATGACGATGCCATCCTCATACGATTATTCATCGGGGCATTGGAAGGAGTCGCCTTTGACTGGTATCGCAATCTGCCGGACAACTGCATCCACTCATTCGTCGGCTTCATGCGCATGTTCTTGGAGTGATTCTACGAAGTAGGGCAGGACATCACAATGTCCACTCTCATGGACGTCGTCCAAGGAGAAAAAGAGCTGACAAGGAACTATATCGAGCGATTTTGCCAAACCGCAATGAAGCTGCCGTCTGGAAATCCGAATTCCTCCTTGATTGAAATTTGCCAAAAGAGATTGCTCCCAACAATCAGTCTCTGGATGGGCGAAAGTCAATTCAAGGACTGGAAAACATTTATCATCAGTGCCATAAATGCCGAAGAACGACTGAAGAAGGCTCGCCAACTGGGATTGCACATCTCAGAAGGAGAGGACAAGAGCAAACGTCCCAACGCCAACACCAACAATGGGGGTAGCTCCTCCAACAATCGGGACAACAAGGGCAAGCAGGCTATGGCGGCCAACACAGCACAGAAGACTGAGCCAAAGCCGGCAGACAAACAATGGCAGTAAATCACTTACTTCTTCGAAGACGGTCACGTCAAGCCCATCTTGGACATGCTCATACAAGGAGACAGAATCCAGCTCCCTCCACCAAGACGGGAACCGCGGCCGGCGGAAATAGAAAATCCAAAGTATTGCCATTACCACAGCTACGTCCACCATGCTACACACGACTGTTACCAGCTAAAATGGTACATCCAAAACCTCATCGATTCGAATGCTCTGGCTATCGATTTTGAAGAGGTAATCGTGGCAGCCAACATGGTGTCAGTACAATTCGGCAGCTTCCCTCCGACGGAAACTCAAGACGGTGTGGTCCCCATCCCTCTGGCGACAATGGAAATTGCTAATCTTCCACCTCCTCGAGATCAGGCTGCTGGTCTAGTGTCTCTCACCACATCACGAGGGGAGGTTATGTGGGTCCATCCAGACTTGGTATCAGAAGTGACTCAGCCCACACCATCTTCCATTGGCAAGAAGAAAAGTGAAAAAGTCAGGTCCTGCCGCATAATCTCGGCAGATATCGAAGAAGCTACAGCCGTCGTCACTCGGTCTGGGGCACAATCCCAACCTGTGGCTGACAACTCGGCCGAAGATCATCAGCCCGCTACAACTGACGCTCAGGGACCGGCTCAGCCTCCGACGACCGATAAGCCTAGGCCGAAGGAGACTCGCTTTGACAAATCCCTCCGAAATCAGACACCACAGGGGATGGAGAGGCCTTACAACTTCGGCATCCTGGCACAATTGGCCAACACACCAGCCAAGTTGTCACTATACGAGCTTCTGAGACTCTCAAAGGATGTGTGAGCAGCTTTGAGCGATGCACTCCAAAATGCCGACGCATACCTGGCCCAGGTCAACCTCACAGGAGAGAACACGCCTGCAGATCTCCAAGACAGCGCTTGTACGGGAGCGATGCCCAACATTGTCTTCACTCCGTAGGACATGCTCATCAAGAACAACCTGCACGACCGCCCGTTATACTACACTGGGTACATCGGCGACGTAAAGGTGGATCGGATGCACATTGATCTTGGCTCTTCCATAAGCATCATTCCGAAGGGTCTGTTACATCATCTCCGTATCCCTATGCATCGCCTGACGCCTATAAGTACCGCCATCAGCGGTTTCAATTCGGGCAGGAGCTACCCAATTGAGAAGATTCGTCTGAAGTGTCAGATTGGCGATCTCCAGTCAGAAGTCACCTGCTACGTCATAGATGCAGACACTTCTTACAAAATCCTCTTGGGGTGCCCGTGGATACACGATTATATGATCGTGTCTTACATACTGCACCAGTACTTCAAATATGTCGACAAGCACGGCTTCGTAAGGACGGAATTTGCTGATATCGATCCCTTCAAAGGGGTCGAATCCTACTACTCAGACTCCTGTTTGTACGAATAGTCGAAGAAGCACCTTAGTGAAGAAGATATACAAACTCATACCGAGACAGCCACATGATCAGAAGAACCTCTGACGATCCACCTCCAAGCTCGCAAACCTGGCAAGTCTGCACCCCTTACCGCCACTCTGCGTAAGGACGCAATCAGCCTCTCGGCCCAAGAAGAGCAGATGATAATCCGGCTACCAAGGTCTGGCCAAATGCCAAGACCCTCAACGGAGCCATTGACAATCAGGCTGCCGAGAGTCGGCCAGCCACAAACGGAGAAGCTCAATCCCTCCGACAAGCTAATGACGATACACCTTCCCAAGAAGGGTCGTCACCCCGATGCAAGGTCTGGGACCTCTAGCGAACCAACCACTCCCCGCCCAGTATCGAGCACCAAGCTGGGGGTCGCTAGTCTGCCAACAACTCCATGCTCTGCTCCGCCAACTGAACCCCTGACGATCAAGCTGCCCAGGTCGTCCTCTCAGTCTTTATTTACGCAGGGGGTAGCCGAAGAGGAACCGAAGCTAGCCAAGTATATGGCTGCCCACACTGATGTTTCCTCAGCAGATGATGTAATCCCGCTAGAAAAGATACCTTACTTCATCAATAAAGGGCTGTCTTTGAACTACCTCGAGCTTAACAAGCTCTGTACAATGTATGTTATGGAACACGGTATAGGCACTCACCTACACACACAGGTGACAAATGTGTACGCCGCAATCCAGCTTACTCCAGTGGAAGACGCTTACCGAATAATCGAGGGAGGGGACCATCCAATCATCTTCGGCCGGAAGGACGATCCGCAGCCCTTCACCGTAGAAGAAGCTGACCTTGAATCAGATGACGGGAGACTGCCTCTGTATCTTTATAGCCCCAATCCAAGTATCTCATACAAAAACAAGGATATGATCTGGAGACGACGCCAGGTTTGAACTACGGTACTGGACGACAACTACCTTTAAGGCTACCGTTCCCAGCGGACAAACTACGGGACTACTATAGTAAGACTCGATGTGGGTTAGGGTATGTTACACCCACGACGACCCCTGAGAGTTCAGATGAAGAATACGACTGGCATTCGCATTCAACCGGGTCACCAACTTCTGACTCAGATACCAGCATCGGAGATATATTCAGACAAGTCTTGTTAGTCAACATGGCATTCGCCGACGTATATGAAGAAGATGAAGACATTCCTGAAATCCTCGAGCTAGAGCCGTGGGCCCAATAGCTGGATGCACAATAGGAAAAGCGGTTCGAACAGAGAAAACCTCCTACTGAAGACGAGGTTATACAGGTCGACCTCGGCAGCGAATCTTCTCCAAAACCAATCTTCGTCAGTAAAAGCCTGACAGACGAAGGGCGAGAATCGCTGCTGGAACTTGTCAAAGAATATATTGATGTGTTCGTCTGGAGCTATGAGGACATGTCGGGGTTAAATCCCGATATTGCTCTTCACAAACTCAATATTCGGCCAGATGCAAAGCCAGTCAAGCAACAACAGCGACGCTTTCGCCCGGGCATCATGGATGCGATCGAAACCAAAGTCAACAAACTGATAGTCAGCGGCTTCATTCGTGAGGAGCAACATCCTGATTGGGTCGCCAACATAGTACCCATCCTTAAGAAGAATGGGAAGATTCGAATCTGCATCGACTTCCGCAATCTGAACGAGGCATGCCCCAAAGATGAATTCTCCCTCCCTATCACAGACATCATGATTGACAACACTTGCGGCTTCGAATGTATGTCATTCATGGATGGTTTCTTGGGGTACAATCAAATCAAGATGTCTCCTGACGATGAAAATCATACATCATTCCGAATACCGATTGGCACATACTGTTACACAGTCATGCCTTTCGGTTTGAAGAATGCCGGCGCCACATATCAAAGAGCCATGAGTATCATCTTCACAGACTACTTATGCAAGACGGTAGAGTGCTATGTTGATGACATCGCTGTTAAGAGTCGCTGTAAGGGAGACCATCTGCAGGATCTGAGGACGGTATTCGACCTGATGCGAGCACACAATCTGAAAATAAATCCCACAAAGTCCTTCCTGGGCGTATCCGGCGGGAAGTTCTTGGGTTTTATCATCACCGCCCAGGGTTTCCATGTAGACCCTGAGAAGACAAAGGCAATTATGAAGATGGGTCCCCCGAGAAATCTCTGCGAACTCAGAGGCCTCCAAGGGAGGCTAGCTTACATCAGGAGATTCATTTCCAACCTCTCCGGGCGATGTCGACCATTCATCCACCTCATGAAGAAAGGCGTCTCGTTCGTATGGGACGAAGAATGCCAGCGTGCCTTCGACAGCATCAAAGAATATTTTTCGAACCCTCCAGTCCTGGTAGCCCCGGTTGCTGGAAAGCCATTCCTGCTCTATGTACGAGCAATAGAACATTCCCTTAGGGCTCTGCTGTCACAAAACAACGATGCAGGCCATGAGCAAGCCATATATTACCTCAGTCGAATGATGATTGGGCCAGAGCACCGATACACCGCTGTGGAGAAGGAATGCCTTGTCCTGGTGTTCACCATTCAGAAGACGCGGCACTATGTCACTGGACAAATAATATATGTGATCTCACGAGTCAACCCTCTCAGGGTCCTCATGACTAAACCAGGGGCACTCAGCTCTCGCCTCGCTACATGGGCAATATTGCTGTCCCCCTATCATATGATCTTAGTCCCACAAAAGGCGGTCAAAGGTCAAGCCCTGGCAGACTTTTTGGCAGCCCATCCAGGCTCAGAATCGTCCAGAATATATAAAAAAATCCCAGACGAGGTCGCCGACTCGTATGCAACCTCTCACGATAATATATGGCGAATGTTCTTCGACGGCGCTTCGAGAACTGGACCCAAGGGCAACATCGTCGTTGGAGTCGGGGTGGTACTGGTTTCTCCTTCCGATTGGTGATTAACCGAACTTATTCTCTCACAGAACCCTGCTCTAACAATGTGGCCGAGTACAACGCTCTGGTCATTGGCCTCCAACTTGCAAGAGAGCTGGGGGTAGAATATCTTGAAGCATACGGCGATTCTCAGTTAATCGTCAATCAGATTCGGGGCTCATACGAAGTCTGCCACGAAGATATGATCCCCTATCACCAAATAGCGATCGACATCATCTCGTCATTCGAGGGGTTCTTTATCGAGCATGTTCCTAGACTCCGAAACATCAAAGCCGATGCCCTAGCTGGCCTTGTCGCTTCCCTAGCAGTTCCGAACTATGCTCGCCAATCAGTGGATGTGATAGGCCACGAACTGGTCTGTCCCAAGAACAATGTGTAATTCGTGGCGAGTTATTCCGCCCAGACGATTGACGAAGTCCCGGATTGGAGACAACCATTCATTGACTTCGTCGTCTATAATATCCTGCCCGAGAACCCAAAGGAAGCCACCTCCATCAGACGGCGTTCTCTCATATTCTTCTACGATACAGAGACAAAAATGCTGTATCGCCGATCCTATGATGGATTATTACTTCGGTGTCTGTCAAACGCCGAAGCCAAAGAAGCCGTACGAGAAGCTCATGACGGTGTTTGTGGGGCCCATCAGCCTGGCCATAAATTGTAAGACCATCTTCGCCGAATGGGCTACTACTGGCCCACGATGGTAGCAGATGCGATAGACTATGCTAGAAAGTGCAAAGCCTGCTAAGTCCACGCGGACTTTATCCACCAACCATCTGAATTTCTACATCCGACAGTGGCATCCTGGCCGTTCGAAGCATGGGGAATGGATATCATCGGTCCAATTACTCCACCTTCCTCCCGAGGACATCGCTTCATACTCGCAATCACAGATTACTTCTCCAAATGGACGGAAGCTGTCCCACTTGCAGAAGTCAAAACTTCAAACGTGATCAGCTTTCTTAAGCATTACGTCATCTATCGCTTTGGACTGCCCCGAAGGATCATCCACGATAATGGTCCGCAGTTTGCAAGCCACGCCTTCTATCGATTCTGCGACAAGCATCGCATCCAGAATATTGCTTCAATGCCATACAATCTAGCAGCGAATGGGTTAGCAGAAGCATTCAACAAAACCATCATCAAGTTACTCAAGAAGTTCGTGTCGTCCAACAAACGCAACTGGAATGAGAAGCTTGGTGAATGCTTATGGGCGTACCGTACCACGGTTCGAACGGCCACAGCAAACACACCATTCTCCCTGGTGTACGGGAGTGAGGCAGTCCTCCCATTGGAGACTCAAATACCCTCACTCCGCGTCGCCCTTACTTATCAATTGACGACAGATGATAACTACCGACGTCGACTACAAGAGTTAGAGGCCTTAGATGAAAAGCGCCTCCTGGCTCAACAAAGGATCAAACTATACCAAGCACGCATCTCTGGAGCCTTCAACAAGAAGGTTAAGATAAGAACATTCCAAGTGGGCGATCTCGTCCTGGCAGTCCGAAGGCCGATGGTCATGACTCACAAGACCACCGACAAGTTCCAGCCGAAATGGGAAGGTCCATTCATCATTGAGGCTGTATTCTCCAACGGTGCTTACCGTCTCGTAAAACAAAATGGAGACTTGCTCATGTTGCCCGTCAATGGCAAGTTCCTGAAGAAATATTATGTCTAAACGACATTTTCCAGATTATTGAGTCATGTACCCGCTGGTACCGCTGAACTCACATCAACAAAATTCTAGATCATTGAGTCATGTACCCGCTGGTGCAGCTGAACTCACATTCACAACATTTTCCAAATCATCGAGTCATGTACCCGCTGGTGCCACTGAACTCACTCCTATAACATTTTCCAGATCATCGAGTTATGTACCCTCTGGTGCCGCTGAACTCACCTCTCCACATTCCAGATTATCGAGTCACGTACCCGCAGGTGCCTCTGAACTCACATTCCGGTCACTCTTTCAGATAGTAATTCATATATGACCATACCTCTGAACTTTCTTACTGGAAGAGATCCTCCCTCATGATCTACTATCCGCACTCCCAGTGCCCAAAAAGGGTAACCGATCCACAAATTTCTAAAACGGCCATGTCCTCATTACCTCTGAGTCGTTTCACTTCCGCCAAAAAACAAATCACCCCTTTACATAGAACTTCTATGTCCTCATTACCTCTGAGTCGTTCTATGTACCCTCCTTCATTGAGCCCACTCCTGCCATGTCCTCATTACCTCTGAGTGGGAAGGCTCCGTCGAAGAAACTCTCATATTTGCCATGTCCATATTACCTCTGAATAAATATGTTGGTCCTCCCTCGACTTATTATCTGTACCACAAAACAAAAACCCCAGGGTACGCCAAGGATAATAGGTCCACAAATATCCTACGTTGAGTCCACTCCTGCCATGTCCTCATTACCTCTGAGTAGGAAGACTCTACGGTAAAACCTTCGTACTTGCCATGTCCTCATTACCTCTGAGTAAGTATGTTGGTTCTCTCTCGTCTTATTACCCATACCCTGAACCAGGGTACGCTAAGGGTAATAGGTCCACAAATGTCCTCTGTTGACCACAAATGTCCTCTGTTGACCACAAATGTCCTCTGTTGACCATAAATATCCCCTGTTGACCACAAATATCCTCCGTTGAGTCCAATCCTGCCATGTCCTCATTACCTCTGAGTAGGAAGACTCCACGGCAAAAACCCTCGTACTTGCCATGTCCTCATAAACCTCTGAGTAAGTATGTCGGTTCCCCTTCATCCTATTATCCGTATCCTAAGTCGGGGTACGCCAAGGATAATAGGCCCACAAATGTCCTTTGCTAAGTCTCTTAGTACAGGCCCACCATTCCTCATCATGCCCCGGGAGCCCAGCTGCTCTATGGCACTCTATCTCCCGATACTTGGAACGTCCACGACCACCTTGCCGTGGAACTGTTCTAGGTATCCCCAATCAAACTTGTTATCCGTACCTAAAACCAAGGTATGCCATGGGTAACAGGTCCACAAACAAGCCCCTCCCCTCCATGCGGGGCAAACATCACCACAATACCACAGGCGCAAACAAGCAATACAAATGAAGGGTAGAATGGAAAATACTCTTTATTTGAAAGACGAAAAAAAAGCATTACATGTTTTGGGACCACATCCCTCTCAAAAAGAAAAGAAAAGAAAACAGGAACAAAACCAGAAAAAAGGCCGACTATGGTTCAGCATTACACAGTTCCAAGAGGCGGTTTCTCACCAAGGCAGTACCCCGCTCGACCTTCTGTCTAGCCCTGCGCTCAGCCTCCTGGGACAACCGTTCCCTATCATCCAGGTCCATGAGTGTCCGCCAGTCGTCATTCAACCTCTTCAGAGCTACTTCCAAGTCAGCCGAAGCTTTATTGACATTATCAGCTTCCTGGATGATCAGCCCTCTATCGATCCGGGCGGCCTCAAGCTCAGACTCAAAGAAAGTTAATTTCTTTTGGAGCATAGGATCTGCTCCCGCATTTCAGTAATCCCACGGGAGGCAATCGCTTCCCGAGCTGTAACATCTTCACTCTCATGGCTCAATTGATCATAGCGATCAGACAGAGTGCGAAGATCCTCCAATATGGCCGGCCGGGTTTTATCCTAAGCAGCCCTCGCCTTTTCTATAGCAGTTGTAAGGGAGCCACGTTCCTGATCTATAGCGGCGGATAGATCAACCTGCCGTAATCCCTGAAGCTGGGCCACCAGCTGATCAGTCTCCAACAATTTCGCCTCCAGGAGTGCAGCCACCCCTGTCCCACCAGGAAGGGCCTTGAGGATATCAACTTGACCCTGGGCGCATTGTCGGGCCAAGACGAAAGAGGTCCCTCTATCCACAGCAGCTTCTATCCCCCTTTTTAAGTGACGATGGAAACTGTCGACCACGTCCTGTAACGATTCGTCCAGGACCTCTGTAGAAGACGGCGTCAGAGGAAGCGTGGCCGGCAGCATCGAAGGAGTAGTGCTAGAACTTGCCACTAGGAGGGCGACTTCCGAGCAAAATGATGCACGAATAGCGGCTAGCTCTTCCTCTGCCACTCGAAGAGCCTGGACACTTGGCAGGGCGGAGAGGTCGACTCTCTGGGCCACCCGAGCAAAAGAAGACACGAGGACCATCGTCCCCTGCCCCGATTGTCCCATCATCGGACTCGTCGAACTCGAGCCTGCAGGAGGACCATCGAGACGAGCAGGAGGGGGAGAAAGTACACCCCTCTCCGTCAGTGCCCCTTCGGCAGAGTCTGTCTCAACAAAGTCCATCCTCAGCACTGGAGAGGCAGGACCTGCATGTTCATGACAATGATCAATCGACGTGACCCAGAGAATGTGGTCATAGAGCAGATAGGCCTCCTCGCGAGTTAAAATTCGGCTTATCTTACCGGGAGAGGAGCATCGAGGCTGCAGCTCATTCGCAGCTGGTAGGGCCTCCTCACCCACGGTCTCCAAATTAAATTTGGCCAGCTCCTCTGATCCAGCCACCTCAGGAGGAAAGGCAACTCGATCAGCATCATCTGGGCAGAATATAACAATTTTAGGGACAGGTTCACCAGAGCCCCCGTCATCCCGAGTCACGATCTCTGTAACTCGAGAGTCCTCTTCTTCTGACGCCTACAAGAGGGAGAGAAGATGATTAACATCAAAGTTAGAAAAAAGAAAGGACCGGTAGTAACTTATTTACCTCTGATGCGGGGTCGATTTCTCTGCCTCTTTCCTTGATAGTTAGCCCGCGGTGTCTTCTTCTGACGCCTACAAGAGGGAGAGAAGATGATTAAAATCAAAGTTAGAAAAAAGGAAGGACCGGTAGTAACTTATTTACCTCTGATGCGGGGTCGATTTCTCCGCCTCTTTCCTTGATAGTTAGCCCGCGGTGTCTGGTCGCAGCCAGTTTCCGAGAGCGAGGAATACCGCCAGCAGAAGAAAGTTGCATGCTACGCTTCCATGAAGGGTCGGGTGCAACGGATGGCTGATCTACCATCATCTTATCTGGCAAAACAGGCGGCTGATTCGCCCCCACATCTGCCATCGAAAAGGAAGAATCATCTTTATCATGCTCGTTGCCTTCGTCATCTGCAGCGTCAGAGTCCGAGTCCGGCACCTCGATTCTGTCCTTTCTCTTTCTTATCTTGGCCCTCTGGGAACCCTCATCCAGACCGGTACCAACGATAAAACTGGTACCTAGGTTAAAACCGACAGGGGGCTTATTCGCCATGATGTGGTACAGAGCCGCCATATACAAGATATCTACTGACGTCTTGATAGCAGGAACTGAGAAAATGGCACGGGTATGGAATGTGTTATAGTAATGCCAGGCCCGGATGCCGCCTAGAAGGCTACCTTCAAAGCTCAGACAAGAGCTGGGGCTGTCTAGAAAAAGCTGACTATACCCAAATTGCCGGGCGAACCTGCTAGGCAGATAGGGTTCCAGAAAGACGGTGTTGCAGTTGCGATACACCAGATGAGAGGGGCGGATGTTTCGCAGCCACAGAAGCATCTGGCCGTCCAGAAGTTGAGGGGGCCCAATACTGTCAAGATGGACAGCCGCCACTTGTTTCACTTAACAAAATGCCTGAAAATCATATTTTGAAAATAAAACGAGAAAAAGTACAAGAAGTACAAATTTGATTCTGGGAAGTATTGCTATGGAAGTCTGATCTGTAAATGATCACTTTGTTCCTTGGACCATACGATGATGATGAAGATCACTGCTAGAAGGTGAACAATTGGAAGAACTAAGTCACCAGAAAGGTATCGACGCACTTGGGCACTGATGGCGAGGCCGAATGCTTTCCTGCTTTGCTTCACTCTGTTCTGGAAGAAAAGTTGAAGAAGAATGCTCCGAAAAATCAAAGTCTCTGGGCTCTGATCTCTATGTATTCTCTCCTTTCTTCCTGTCTGTCTATATGAGAAAAATCAGTCTATTTATAGACTTGGCTTCTTGTGCGTAAAAACTCAGCGAAAGTTTCGTCTTTACGCTAACAACTGCCACCCATAACCGAAGTCATCCTCTACATACGTTGACACGTGTTCCATCATTTCAATAAGAATAGGATGCACGTACACACGTTCTTCGAGATATGTGGCATGAAAGCCATGTAGGCAAACCACGTCCTGAATTGGAATAGGGCGTAAAAACAACCCAAATATACCCTGAGCGTAAAGTAGTAGACTAGGCGTACAATAGCCCTAATGTAAACTTCCCGCGTAAAGTGGTTGTTAAATAACCTTGAGCGTAAAAGTAGCCCAAATAAACCTTACGCACACGTTAACCGTTGAGCATAAAAACTCGTATAGTCTCTGTGCGTAAAAGAAGCCATATTATGAGCGTAAAGTGGCTCAGTCCACATACTAAACGACAAATGGGCCTCTGTGTAAAACAAATCCCTTTGATTTCTGTGATATACGCCGTCAGTAAATCTTCATGTCAGACTTTGCATTAAATGCATGATTTTGACAGCTTTGTCCAGCGTAAAGTGGTTAGCTTATCTCTGGCGTAAAACCACTGGCTTAACCTTAGCGTAAAGTGATTAGCCTGTCTTAGGCGTAAAATAGATCATTTTGAATGAAATGCTCCATCTCTTTGACTCATTCTATGAAGCACTTTTTACGCTCCTATAAGACCCCCTTCAAAGTTTTCAAAATATCTTCAAAATTTGAAACACTTTGAACATAAGCGTAAAAACTCAGGATTTGACCAGTCAGCGTAAAAATCAAGAAATAGTGCCGGTCAACACTTAGCCGTCATAATGAATTTTCTTTCGAAAATTCATTATGCTTCTTCATCTCCCCGAGTTTGCGTTAATAATGATCAGTTTCCCATAAGGAATATGAAGAGTTGATTTGATTGTATATATAAGGAGAAATTCTTCATTCTTGTTTTTCATCCTCATATAAGTCTTCTAAACTCAATAATTTGTATCTTATCCAGAGGTAATATAGACATGAATGAAATCTCGTTTTCTTTTTCAGAGTATACAATACTATCAGAGGTAATATGGACATGATAGATCGTACCAACTCAAATAAGACTAGATTAATATCTATTCAGAGGCCAAATGGACATAATAGACATGAAATACAAGCAGATTTAATATTTATTCAGAGGTCATAATAACATGATAAATAATAAATCCAACTTTTTATACCAACTGGTAAGATAGAAGATTAGTCAGCTTATCCAAACATTGGTAGCTGGGGAAATAAGAAGACAGGTGTCATAGAGAATACACACCAATATTGGTAAAAGAATGAATGAACCAACGTATCTTTCGGGAAACGAAAAGTCGATTCAATTCCAACAAATGGATGAATCTGATGTAACGAATGGATAGGTCTTTTCGGGAATGAAAAGTTGTTTCAATTTTCAAGACCGGTTCGTTAATAGATCTCTCCTATAAACAGGCGAAAGCTCTTTGTAACTTTTCATTCTTATTTCCACTCCTCTATTGAAAATGTCTTCCAAGGATATGCAACAAAAGAATGAAGTCTCCATAAAGGTTGAGGACGTCATCGAGACACACCCCGTCGAGCCAATTGTGTCAGGCCCAACCGAAGTAAGCGAGAACTCTTCTATGCCCAAGCCACCACAAGACATCTTTGCTTTCTTAGTAGAGCCGGGGAAAACTCCTGAAGAAGAAGCGCTGAGGATGGCTGCCTGCAGGTTTTTTATGAACTCAGGCAACAATGCCTTCGAAGTATTGGCTGACTATGTATTCAATAAGGAAGGCAGTGGTCCTCGTCCTTAATCTTTTATTCAGAACAAAAATAATAAAGGAGATTTTATTTTTATTCTGTCCCCTTTTTTTTATACATAGTACTTCTTGAGAAATTTGCCATTGATCGACATCATGAGTAAATCTCCATTAGGCTTAGATAACCGATAGGCGCCATTGGAAAATACAGTCTCAATGACATAAGGGCCTTCCCATTTTGCTTGGAATTTTCCTTTGCTTTTGTGAGTCATCATCATCGGTCTTCGAACGGCTAATACCAACTCGCCAATCTTGAATACCCTCTCTTTAACTTTACGATTGAAAGTTCGAGATATACGGGCTTGATATAGTTCAATATGCTGTTGTGCTTGAAGACGCTTCTCATCCAATCCTTCAAGTTCTTGGAGTCGTAAGCGATCATTGTTCTCTATAGTTAGCTCATTAGCAATAGCTATTCGAAGAGATAGAATCTAGATTTCCAAGGAAAGAACAGCCTTACATCCATAAACCAATGAAAATGGTATAAAACCAGTAGGAGTCCGGACTGTTGTTCGATAAGCCCATAAACATTCTCCAAGTTTCTCATTCCAATCACGTTTATTAGAAGAGACAAACTTTTTAAGAAGTTTAATGATAGTCTTATTGAAGGCTTCGGCTAGACCATTAGCAGCTGGATTATAAGCCGTAGAAGCCAAATTTTGAATTTGATTCTTATCACAGAACCGATAAAATGTCTGACTGGCAAATTGTGGACCATTGTCATGAATTATCCGTCGAGGAATCCCGAAGCGATAAATGACATGATGTTTGATGAATCTGATCACATTAGATGTTTTCACTTCAGCAAGGGGAATTGCTTCTGCCCACTTGGAAAAATAATCGGTTATAGCTAATATGAACCGATGTCCTTTAACAGAAGGAGGGTTAATAGGACCAATGACATCCATACCCCAAGCTTCGAAGGGCCAAGAAGCTGCTGTAGGATGTAGAAATTCAGAAGGTTGGTGAATAAAGTCAGCATGAATTTGACATGCTTTACACCTTCTGGCGTAATCCACAACATCTGCTATCATGGAAGGCCAATAATACCCCATTCTTCGAATGCGGTCCTGTAATTTTGGACCCGGTTGATGAGCACCATAAACACCATCATGAGCTTCTCGGAGTATTTGTTTGGCTTCACTTTCTGAGAGACAGTGCAGCAAGAGTCTATCATATGAGCGACGATATAACATATGTAAAGATGAATCATAATAGAATCGAAATGATCGTCTTTTAATTGATGCTGCTTTTTTTGGGTCTTCAGGTAAAATCCCATGAACCACGTAATCAATAAATGGAGTTCTCCAATCCCTTTGCTGAGAACTTGATTCTGTAGTATAACTCTGTTCAATACACAAGTTATTCTTGACACAGAATAAATCTCGGTCCAACAAAGTAATTGTATTTTGCCTTCGGATTGGAACAGCCAAATCTGCAGCTAGGCTAGCAAGAGCATCAGCCTTCACATTCTGAGAACGTGGTACGAATTCAATGAAGAATCCTTTGAATGAAAGGACCAATTCGACTACTACTTGATGATAAGGGATGAGATCAGGATTTCTGACTTCATAGGTCCCTCTAACTTGATTAACAATCAGCTGAGAGTCTCTATAGGCTTCCAGGAATTCAATATCCAATTGTTTTGCGACTTGGAGACCAATCAATAGAGCATTATATTCTGATACATTATTGGAGCATGGTTCATTGAGAGAATAGGCACGGTATATGACCATTTTGTCAAGAGAGACCAAGACGATTCCTACCCCAGAGACAATATTACCTTTAGGTCCAACCCGTGATGCTCCGTCAAAATATAATTGCCAAATGTCATTTTTCAAAGTCATATTGCAATCTAGAACTTCATCTGGAATGTCCTCATATAACTTTGATGTTTCAGGTATAGGATGAGCAGCTAAGAAATCAGCTAATGCTTGACCCTTCACTGATTTTTGAGGTATATAAACCATGTCATAAGGAGTGAGCAGCATCGCCCAGGTAGCTAACCTAGAGTTAAGAATGCTCGGTTTTCTCATCAATACCCGATTGGGATTTATTCTGGAGATGACATGGATAGTCTGTCCTGTCACATAATGTCTTATCTTTTGGACAGCAAAAACCAAGGCCAGACATTCCTTTTCTACAGGAGTATACCTGTGTTCTGCTCCGACCATCATTCGGCTAAGATAATAAATCGCTTGTTCATGCCCTATATCACTTTTTTGTGCAAGAAGAGCACCAAGTGAATGATCCAAAGCTCGAACATATAGCAAAAATGGTCTTTCTATCACTGGAGGTACCAAAACAGGTGGATTTGTAAGATATTGTTTGATGTCATTGAAGGCTTTCTGACATGCTTCATCCTAAACAAATGATACACCCTTCTTCAATAGATGGGAGAAAGGCTGGCATCTTCCAGAGAGATTGGATATGAACCTCCTGATATATGTAATGCGACCTTGGAAGCCACGGAGTTCTTTTAAATTGCGTGGAGGACGCATTTCAAGAATTGCTTTAACCTTATCAGGATCAACATGGATACCTTGAGAAGTAATGACAAATCCTAAAAACTTGCCACTGGAAACCCCTAAAAAAGACTTAGTATGGTTCATTTTCAATTGATGTTGGCACATCAATTCAAATACTGTCTTCAAGTCTTGAACGTGATAAATAATAAATCCAGTTTTTTAATCAACTGGTAAGATAGAAGATCAAAATTCCTCTCCGAAGAGACAAGTAATCAGCTTAACCAAACCTTGGTAGCTGGGGATTAAGAGGACAGATATATGTCAATATTAATGAAAGAATGAATGAACCAACATGGCCTAAGGATGATTCTCAAATGGCTCGGATTCATCATCAATTTGAACCATGTAAGCCAAAAATATTTGCTCAGATTCATCATAATAGTCTCCTTTAACACACGAGGAGTGAGAAATATCGGATTCAATGAATTGGACTTCTTCTGAATCTGATGATTGTGAAGAGCTAGAAGAGAATTTCTCTTGTATATCGTCATTAAACATGTAGGACGGATCATATCCCAATCCATGACGAGTTTTTTGGTAAAACGGATCACCACATAATGGTAGTCGTCTACCTTTGCCTTGATTGAGACCTTGCATAGTCTTTAAATCATATCCCATGTTCGGGATAATTTTGAGAGATTGTTGACTATATCTGTCAATTCGGATTCTTCCTTTATCTTTATCCCTCAAATCATCTGTCTGAACAATAGGGATATTTCTAGCCAGGCCAAACACAATTTGGCGCTTATTTTTCTCATCAGACGGAACCACGAAATAAGATTGTTTGTGACGTCTATAAGTTACACAAGCTTGCGATGAAACGGCTATAGAAAGAAGATAGGGAAAAGATGTTAGAAACCTTTGAGCATAAGGTCCAACATCGACATGAGGAGGAAAAGAATTTTCCTTATTGTCAATGTATAAGGTTTCCTCTGTGTCTATGTCGTCTTTATATTGATGACTTTGATTATCAGAAGATAAAGTCATTCTTTCAATAAACTTGACAGCCATATACTCGAAAAGGAAATCTTCATTGATATCAAAAATTACGGAATAATCAATATTTACATCATTTACAATTTGACTGCTACGCTTTGGATTAATCACTAGTGGATTATCATCCGTCTTCTGCGTAGATTTGCCAAGATTGACAATCAGAGGAGGTTCTGGATCATTCGTACAAAATGTACGCCCTTTGACTTTGATCATAAGAGGTTGAACTTGGCTTTTAATAGGAACATTTACTGATTCCTCAGATGAAGCTTGAGTTCTTCCTTTAACCTTGATTATCAAAGGTTGATTGTTGACAGATTGGTATTGGATTCGCCCTTTGACTTTGATATTCAAAGGTTGCTCTTCTGGCGGATCTTCGTTAATAGAGTGATCTTCAGCAGATGATTGATCTTCAGCCATCTCTGATATCTCTTTCACATGCTCTTGTTTGTAGAGCCTTGAATCGGAAAAATAGGCTTCAATACCTTTGAAAGGATTGATATCAGCAAACTCAGTCTTCACAACCCCTTGGGGATCCACATACTTGAAGCATTGGTGGAGAGTCGAAGGCACGATGTTATGCTCATGTAACCATGGTCTTCCAAGAAGAATATTGTAGGATACGTCTGAGTTAATAACATAAAATGTTGCCATAGTTCGAAGATCACCAATCTGAATCTTCAGACGAATCTTTCCCAGTGGTTTGCTCTTTCCAGAGTTGAAACCAACTATTGTGGTACTAGTATAAGTCAGATCACTGGTAGGAATCCTCAATGGTCCTAGCTTACTTTGAAAAATTATGCTAATGGAAGACCTAGGATCAATGTAAATTCTGTCAACTTCAATGGATTCGATATACCCAGTGTAACACAAAGGCCTATCATGCTTGTTATGCTTCAACAGCATATCTTCTTGTGTGAAGGTGATGTTGGGAATTACTTCCATCACACTATGACATTGCGGGCATGATACTGGTATATTGTCAGGAGTCTTGAGTTGAGCTAAGCAGGAATCAGCTTGCAGCAAAGCTTCACTCAAAGTTTCGCGGCTTTCTCTAGAAAGGCGAAGCAACTCGAAAATAGATAATCTAGCCAGAGTATTAGCTAACTGGGCTAAAGTATCAAATTTATAGGGTTTCATCACCACCCCCTGACTGGAAGTAGACTTCAACGGGACATCGAAGCGTACCACTTTCTGTTTTCCCTTTTCAACCACAGCAGGATCAAGAGACGGTTGAGTTGATGGTGTTTCAACATTCTCAGCTTCCTTGGAGGATCCCTCATAATCTTTGTGGTACTCTTTTCCAGATCTTGTACCAGCAAAAGTTTCTTCTTCAGACTCAGAAGAAGGAAGTACCATATTGCAGGATTTAATCTTCCTTTCCTTAGCCTTCTTCTTGTGAGGATTGTTATGAGGAACCTCAGAACCTAATCCAACAGTAGATTTTTGACTTTGAATTTGTAAAAGAAGTCATATCCCTTTATCATAATTCAATCCTTCTGCCTTTTGAAAATCATAACCCATCTTTTTTATAAGAAGGATAGATTGTTGACTGTACAAGGGAGTAGGCAGTGGACTTTCAACAGAAGAAATCCCTGTAACTACGGAAGAAATAACCGTCTCTGTAGCTACGGGAGAAAAAGGATTCGGGATACGAGGAAAAATCCCTGTAGGAGCCTTTTCATAAGCAGCGAAGATTTGTTGTGCCCTGTATAAGGGAACACTATTTATGGCTAGCCACTGCTGATGAGTAAGCTTGAGCTTGGTAGGAGAAGCTAGACTTGGAGGACATATGTTCAATCCTCTTAGTCTATCTTCCAAAGGAGTACCATCCCATAGATGATCCAAATCATCAGGATCTGAAATAACATGAGAAATCATGTTGCATGTTTTGACTTTCTTACCTTTCTTGGATTTTGAAGTTTTACCTTCATCTTCTATTTCAGGTATTAAGTCAGGATGTACCCATATAATTTCTCCATTCTTTAATGTAAGAGGCAACAATCCTTCATTTTCCTCCCTGGCAGGCGGGATATTCAAAATCTTCATCGTCGCCTTCGAAATTAGGATAATTCCATCTGGTACTTGTTGTGGAGAAAAATCTCCAAATTGAAGAGAAACCATATTGGTTGTAACCGTATGGTCATCATTGGTTAAGGCAATGGCACCACCATTTATCAGCTCTTAGATTTTCTTCTTCAAAACATAGCAAGCACTGGTAGGATGATTAATGTATCTATGATAGATACAATATCTGGGATTGTCAGTCAGATTCACCTTATTGGGCCTCTTTGGCTCCGGAATCTGGAGTTTGCCACTCTTTACCAGACATTAGAATATTCCTGGGATATCACTTTCGTCAAAAGAGTATTCTTCTTTTGACCTGAAAGATTCTTGATTATTCGGCGTCGTTTTATTCTTGGAAAGATTGACCATAAGAGTGTCTTTTCCTTTCATATTACGATTGCCGGAATTATTACCAGGATTACTTTTCTTTCCTTTATCCTCACAGGCAAAAATCATCCCATGTTCACGAGCTAACCTACCATTGGTCTCGGCGGAAACTGCTGCTATGATAAACGAAGCCCAATCTGTAAATTGGGAACCCGTGAAGACAGCGATGGATGGTCGCAGATTCATCTTACATGTATCAATCAGCGCTGAATCTGGCATACCAGGGGGCATCTTTAGAGTCGCCTGTTGAAAATGTTCAATGAACGTCCGAGTATCTTCTTTCTCCTTTTGCTTGATTTCTATTAAGGAGGACATGTTCATGTCCATACCTCTTTCATAGAAACGGGAGAGAAACATTGCCTTAAATTCGTCAAAAGACGAAATGTAATTATCGGGTAAACTACGATACCAGTCGTCAAGCATCCAATGAATACTCTAGTGAGAAGAGCATCATTTTTCTACAAATGTACAGTCATAATATCAAAGTAATTGATATACTGACTAGGAGAAGCCTTTCCGTCAAACAGTACCATTGACTGTGGCTTGAATTTTGATGGAAACGGTACATCATTCCAATGAGGAGGATAAGGTTGCTTAATCCCTAACCTCTGGAGTTGATCCTTTTGCTTCAAAACTTCAAACTGTGCTTTGAGCTCACACACTGCTTGAATGGCTTCACTGGTTTGTGGAAGCACATTTGATTGAAAAGTTGTCGGTTGTACCGTAATCCCGACCGGAGATGGTACATCTTCTGGAATGATGGGTTCTGGAGATGCAGAATTTTGGTTAACAGCAGGCTCTTAGATATTCAAAGGTATATCAACCCCTTGGCTATCTTGAGTTGGTGCTGCTGTCTGAACCGGAGTTACAATTGCTGGTTGAGCAGTTTGTTGAGCCGTTATTATCTGGTGCATGCTTTGCATCATGCTAAGCATGTCTTTCAATGATTGCTCAACAGCAGTGAGACATTGTTCTGTATTAACAGATGACGTCTCTGGTTCGTCTCCAATAGCATAGGATTTAACCTCTCTTGAAGATACAGAAGGATTAGTATAGAAGTATGAATCAACACTATCAGTTTCGAACTCAAGAGATTGAGTACCCCCAGCTTCAGAATCAGAAGTCTGCAATTGTCTTTGTCTTCTTGATCGAGTATTCTGATATACTCCTTCAAAAGAATCAAGAAGTCTGTTGAATTATTGTTGACCTGGGGTTTGGGACGTGTTCCGTCTAGGACGTCGTCCTCTGTTGGTGTGAGATGCCATGTTGACTGACGCATATGACAACTCATCAGCTTGTTGTTGGGGTGCATTAAAATTCAATCGATCAAAAATTGACCGTCTGGAAGCCGAGCAACAACATTTGATCACAATCTGGTGACACTCACAGTGATGATTTTCTTGGGGGAACGTCACGGGAGATTGTCTATTTTTACGCTTTTGCATCAGAAGGAGTAGAGGGAGTAGTCTTCTTTATTACATTTGGGGTAGCAAAACGTTTAGTCCCTTGTGTATAAAGAAGATTACTGGCTGCATTCGCAGAACCAAACTGTACATTTCTACGCGTTTGGTATTGTGTACGCAAATCTTGAGATTTTTTAGCACGAAGGACTCCATTTTCATTGCGTGTGATTTGTAGGTTTGGTACTTTGCGTAGAGCAGTATAAGAAGGCTGTTGGTGTAGAACTGAAGCTTTACCAACAACATCTTTATGCTGTATGCATTTAGGTATATTCACATTAGATGTAAAAACATCATTGCGAATTTTATCTACACTGTCACAGACAAGAGACTTACCTTTACGCGTAGAGCATAAAAATTAATTATCTACCACGTCACAGACGGGAGATTTTCCTTTACGCGAAGAGCGTAATTTTTGTGTGTCTACCACGTCACGGACGGGAGACTTATTTTTACACTTAGAAGCACAAGCATTAGAGTCTGCCTCATTACAAATGGGAGACTCGTTCTTATGCACTGAGCGTAAATTTTGGTTTTTACCCACTGGGCGTAAAACCTGATTATCTTCACCGTCACAGACGGGAGATAACTTGCCACACTTAGAGTGCAACGCTGAAGTAAGGACTACCTCGTTACGAACGGGAGCCCCTACGACAGGAGTGGGAAGAATTCCCTTGCCCTCAGAAGCAACAGAGAGATCAGAAGCTATTTTGGATTTAGGAATCCAAACTTTTCGTGCTTTGCGAGATTTTTGAACATTGGAGCGGCGAGAACCACCCCCAGTTCGGAGCATTTCTTCATAAGCAGTCTGGTCGAAGTGTACAACCAGAGTCTTCTTTGTCGATCCAATCGACACATCATCGTATTGAGCAATTGCCTCCTCGTCAGAGGAGAAGGTCGTCTCCAGCAGAGTCGCCATTTTTGTTTCACTTAACAAAATGCCTAGAAATCGGATTTTGAAAATAAAACGAGAAAAAGTACAAGAAGTACAAATTTGATTCTGGGAAGTATTGCTATGGAAGTCTAATCTGTAAATGATCACTTTGTTCCTTGGACCATAAGATGATGATGAAGATCACTGCTAGAAGGTGAACAATTGGAAGAACTAAGTCACTAGAAAGGTATCGACGCACTTGGGCACTGATGGCGAGGCCGAATGCTTTCCTGCTTTGCTTCACTCTGTTCTGGAAGAAAAGTTGAAGAATAATGCTCCGAAAAATCAAAGTCTCTGGGCTCTGATCTCTATGTATTCTCTCCTTTCTCCCTGTCTGTCTATATGAGAAAAATCAGTCTATTTATAGACTTGGCTTCTTGTGCGTAAAAACTCAGCAAAAGTTTCGTCTTTACGCTAACAACTGCCACCCATAACCGAAGTCATCCTCTACATACGTTGACACGTGTCCTATCATTTCAATAAGAATAGGATGCACGTACACACGTTCTTCGAGATATGTGGCATGAAAGCCATGTAGGCAAACCACGTCCTGAATTAGAATAGGGCGTAAAAACAACCCAAATATACCCTGAGCGTAAAGTAGTAGACTAAGCGTACAATAGCCCTGATGTAGACTTCCCGCGTAAAGTGGTTGTTAAATAACCTTGAGCGTAAAAGTAGCCCAAATAAACCTTACGCACACGTTAACTGTTGAGCATAAAAACTCGTATAGTCTCCGTAGGTAAAAGAAGCCATATTATGAGCGTAAAGTGGCTCAGTCCACATACAAAATGACAAATGGGCCTCTGTGTAAAACAAATCCCTTTGATTTCTGTGATATACGCCGTCAGTAAATCTTCATGTCAGACTTTGCATTAAATGCATGATTTTGACAGCTTTGTCCAGCGTAAAGTGGTTAGCTTATCTCTGGCGTAAAACTACTGGCTTAACCTTGGCGTAAAGTGATTAGCCTGTCTTAGGCGTAAAATAGATCATTTTGAATGAAATACTCCATCTCTTTGACTCATTCTATGAAGCACTTTTTACGCTCCTACACCACTTCCTCATCAGTAAAACGGGGGACAGACGCAAAAATATTGTATATGTCTGCCCTCGTCAGTGCCATCCGGCAAGCACGCATGGTCTCAAATTCCCAAGACTCATTACGATAGCGGAAGATAAAGGCGTCATCATCAGTAATACCGTCTTCAGAGCCCGGTCTCATCAAAGACGGATAATGCATCAACAGCCACCCCATCAAATAATGATAGGGCAGCTCAGTCCGTTCAAAATCTTTCGTCACCTCACGAGCAATAACCTTGGAAGTGAAAGTACGAAGGCCACGATGTATACTGCACACCATGGCCGGGAGGAGAGCTAGCCGGACTCGTAAAACTAACTTTACAGCCGGAAGAATAAAATTGTGACTGATCCTCTCGATGGAACCTGCTCCGCCCGAGACTACACAGTTTTGCAGCCATATCATTAAGAATCCCGCCAGGAGCGCCTTCTCCGACAACTCTTGAGTGTCATGATAAAAATAGCCAAAAGAGTCGGTCTTGCCCCCGAATGTATGACTAGTGGTGGTCGTCCTCTTAGTTGACAACACTAAGGCTTTGACCGCCTCCCGGGACCGAGGACGTCGGGAAGTAATTTGACCTGAGGCATCTGTCGGGAAGAGATAGCGCACCCAGTCCTTGGTGTGGGGAGCATGCCCTTCCGAGCTGCTTTCCTTTTTGGCTATCTGATGGCATGTGCTATAGTGGCACAATATCTCTTGGTAAAGAGCCACGAAGCCTGGATACTGTCTTTCCAAATCTTCAAACTCCTCGTTCGTGCGAGTGTACGCCTCAAAAGCTTCGTCTCCCCAAGGAAGCTTAGAGATTGCATGCATTTCGTAGAGCGTAAGCCCCATTTCCCCTACGGCCATATAGAAGGTCCCCGTACGGCGATTATACATCTCCAGCAGAGACATAAACAATCTCTTGTTTATAGGCAAGCCATGGCTGGTGCCCCGAAGAGCATGGTGAAGACCAATCTCGCACAGAAAGGCCTCATACTTTTACAAAATATACGTAGACAGATTGGTCCACGAGGGAACCGGATGTACCCAGCTGGGGAGCATCAACCGCCCAATGGGATAGGATCCCTTCCGAGCAAGTTGGTTCATAAAAGTATCGGCTGTAGAAAACATAAAATTGGGACCCGACACATTCAAGAACGTACCCGGGCCAACCCCATTACAGAACAGCTGGCGTGTACCTTGCCCGCACACACCGACCTCAGGCTGTTGTTATAATGGATGTCTTCCACGAACATCCCGCTTCGGGTAGGAGTTAAAGAATCTTCCATCTTCCGGTCCAGGGGAAGCATGTTGAACCAGGACAAAGGGAAATGACGCTCCATCTGGGGAATGCGGATCGCCATTCCGTTAGAAACAAAACTCTAGTTCTCTGACACCTCCAGAATCTGACTGTTCCTCACAGTCAAGGCGTCTCCAAAGAAGAATACGGGCTTCAAGTACTCCCCTTCTAATTTCCCCGAGTTCATCATAGCATTAAGAAAATAGAAAGGCTGATTCTTCGGGGCATTCGATCTCGCCGGGGGCTCATCACTCGGGAACTGGTCAGCCATGTATTAGAATATATGGTCATACCTATAGCCCAGAGCAGCTTGGGCGCTGCCTACCAGGAGCTCTCCAGCAGCATTAATCGGCAAATTCACTAAGGAGAAGACTGAAAAAGATGAATTAGAAGGATGGACAAAAAGGAACTAATGAGAGCTTTCGAGCTCATGTGACTTCAACTCAGCAAAGCCTCATGCAGCTCAGGATAACACTTATGCGGCTCTAGTTCACTGAAGCCTCATGCGGGTCAGGGGAACGCTTATGCGGCTCCAAATTACAGGAGCCTCATGCGGCTCAAGCTCAACAGAACATTCATGCGGCTCCGTGTAGCTTATGCGGCTTTGTTGGAAAAGCGCGTATGCGGCCACAGTGGCTATTTCTATGCGGCTCGCGGCTCGACCATAGGACGAACATACGACTCACATGAAAATAAAGGCTCGTGCATAAAACATGCGACGTAGCCATGACAGTTAGGGTTCTTCGAAACCACATAAAGTCCTTACCAGCAATAGGAGGATGGACGTCAGGGTGAGCTGCGGGCACGACAGCCGGTGGAGGAACGGTCGCGGTTGAAGTAGAAGCAGTCTTCTTCGACGAAGATGCCGCCTTCTTGCCCTTAGCCGCAACGGTCTTCTTGGGAGCCATTGGCAATTAAGGAAGGAGATGGCAAGGGAGTAGGAAAATTTCGAAGTAAAGGAGAAAGTAAAGAAATTTTCTCTCTCAAACTCCTCCTATTTATAGGAAGACAAGAGAGGGGAAAACACGTAGATTGATAACCGCCTCGGAAAAGACGAAACCGACTCCTCGGATTTTGTCCCCTCTCTCATAAAGGAGATTTACCCAGAGCATAAAATCCAAAAAGATTTAATGAGCCGACCCTTGGGATCTCCCCTAAAGGCGGCACTAAAACAAATTTGAGGCAATTAATGACGCACACACGTGGCAAGGGGATATGCGGCCCGAAAGTCCCTGCGGCTGATTGACTCAATGCGGCCGAGTCATCAATACAGCCGAGTCACCCATGCGGCCGAGACATCATATGCGGCCGGAAGAATACATGGCCATGCTTCTTATTCAAAGTATTTTAATTTTACAAATTGAAAACTTTGAAGGGGGTCTTGTAGAAGCATGAAAAATAATAAAGAAAGATCCATGCGGCCAGAGAACCCCATGCGGCTCAGAAAAGTCATACGGCTCAAGGATCTATGCGGATCAAAGACCTATACGGCTCAAGAGGAGCCACGTGGCACGCAAACAGCTCTCTCGTTCGTCCTTTACTGCATTAAATGCCTTGACGACTGACATCTCTGACAGTTCTGACACAAAGATATTATTATGACTCCCTCATAATGACGGACTCTTTGGGAAGCGAAGAAAATCTCTGACACGATCCCCCGAGAGTCAAAAACCTTCATGCGGCCTTGACACGTGGACAGTCGTATGCGGCCCAAGCGAAGGCTCCCCCATGCGGCTCACGAAGAATAGTCCCATGCGGCTTACGAAGATCAGCCCCATACGGCTCATTAAGATCAGCCCCATGCGGCTAACGGAGAATAGCCCCATGCGGCTCATGAAGATAGCCCCATGCGGCACACGAAGATCAGCCCCATGCGGCTTACGAAGACCAGCCCCATGCGGCTCACGATGACCATCCTCATGCAGCTCATGAGGACTATCTCCATGCGGCCCAACTTTTCTGCGGCTCAGATTTCTGCTGTCATGACACGTGGCGTGACAGTAGGACACGTGGCATCAGATTGATCGAAATCTCTCAGCAAATCCCAATAAAATATTGGGATCAAATCAGATCATTTGCAAATAAGCTAATTAAAGACACATGTCGAAGAATCCGAGGTTGGCATGATAAATCGGAAGGATTTATGTCAATCAGCATTAATTACCCACGAAAGATTTGATGTAATCATATTTATTGCTCAAATCTCAAATGAACGGCCCAGATTTAATGATCCTTAGCCGCCGACTTTCAAGAATGGGCAATCATTGCAAACCCTAATGAGGCCCCCACTCTTATAAATAGCAAGGTGCCATTCCCTTGCGAAAATATAGAGAGAGACACACATACAGAGAGACGGAGAGAGATATACAAAGAGATATACAGAGAGAGCCAGAGAGCCTTAAGAGATAGCATTTCTTCATCAACGCCTAGCAGTTCTTCTACAGAGCCAAGGCTGCACCCGATCGTCCAAGGAGTAAGGCAGAGCTGCCGTCGCTTTCCCGAACCTCTATCGTCACCCCCAGAATCTAAAATAAACAATTGTACTTAGATTGTTGTACCTAAGCTTTCGTCCCTAGGCTTTCTTTGTACAAGCGAGTTTGTATTGTGAAGTAAAAGTCCAGCCCTCCGATAATTGTTCTACTTTTTTATATTTCATGGCAAACAAGAGCGTTTGCCCGCGTAGAGCGCTTACTCGTGTAGAATCCTGCTTGCGTGAACTCTTGCTCGCGTAGAGCTGCCTATCCTTAGGTCTTGCCCGCGTAGAGCGTTCGCTCGCGTAGAGCTGCCTATCCTTAGGTCTTGTCCGCGTAGAGCGTTTGCCCATGTAGAGCGCTTGCTCGCGTAGAATCCTGCTTGTATGCACTCTTGCTCGCGTAGAGCTGCCTATCCTTAGGTCTTGCCCACGTAGAGCTGTTTTACGCTTGGGGTCTATTTGGCCTAGCGTACTCTTGCCCGCGTAGAGACTTTGAGTCCCTATGGCGTACTCCGTTGCCCTTTTATATTCTTACGCCTTTTGTTATGAACTTGATAATCATGAATTGATTGACATTACTGGACTGATAATTGTACATGGCACGGTATAACAAGTAAATTGACATAACATGACATGACATGACTTGACAAGACATGACAAGCAAGCCTGATGGGAACTATTGAATGCTGTTGCGACGACTAGCATGACATGACAAGAATGAATGGCCTGGACACCGTGGATGATTGTGTTTGTACAAGTAAACCAGTATTGTCTCGCATCATGTCCATGGCAGGGACCCCTGAGTACCACGGTCAGGGATACCTACTAAATTGACTAAGGCTAATAACTAGAATAACCTAGTAGTCATGAAGAGATTTTCCAGCTACAGGCAATCCCGTTATTTGGGCGTGCAAGTGGACTTGTAACCTGCTGACAAATAGGGCACATTTCTAGCACACTGTCAGGTGTTGTACCCTTCATGAACGGATATTCGACCTGGATAACCTGGATGGTCTACAGGGTTTGTGGCTGTTGGAATAATCTCATTGCATCTTGCTAGTAACTAGGCATGTGATAACCCTAGTTAGTTAAAGTATCAAGCTGTACTCATTGCTTGACCATGATCGATTGGATGGAGTCTAACCCAGTCTAGTCTTGCCCTGATCCTGTACAAGATTGTAACATAACTTGATTGCTTGTGCTTTACTTTATCGATAAATGGTGGGAAACCAAGTTCCGTTCAGACAAAGGATTATAATTCCGGTCCTTGTTTGGTTTAAGGGTTGTAATTTGGTTATCTGAACAGTCCCATGGATATCTTATCGTATATCATCATAATTTTCCACATTTCCAGTATTTTATTATAAAGTTATGCTTTGTGCTAATTGCTGGTTTTAGTTCTTAAGTGAAGCCTCCTTTGTGGCACTTGCTCTTACTGGGATCTGACCCAGCTGGTTTTGTATGGCCAGATACCGGAGTAGCTCCAGAGGATCTTCTTACCTTCCAGCAAAATGGTGACCACCAGGCGTAACCAAGGCAACGAATGGGTTTTCCTTTTGTTCTTCCATATTATTGTAAAAATATTCTTTTGAGGCATTTAGCTGGCGAGCACGTGTTAGCTCGTATCGTACTTTACTTACTGTCTGCCTACAGTGTAACATGATTGACGAATCCTATAGTTGATCATGTATGACTAAAACTCTTGCTAGTCTTCGTATTTTGTACGACTAGCTTCATGATCATCCAAATATGTAATGTATTGGACGCCTTACTATTATATATTTGATGCTCTAACATCTTGTAACTGCTATTTCTTGTATGAGATTGAGATAATAGGCTTGTTCATGACCATAAGAGACTGATGGCTTGTAGTTAAACCCTCATGTATCTAGACAGTCGTGACCGTATAGCGAGGTGGATTCCATTTCAATATAGGTAGCTGGCTATGTATGCCCCCGCTCTCCAATATTCTGGTTTTGCGGCGTTACATGGTTTAAGTGGTGGCCCATACAGGTCTTGTAAATCAAGATATGTGAGGTTTTACCGAATAGATGTCTCAATCAGCACTCGTCTTTGATCTCTGCTAGTATCCTCTAAATCCCTGAAAATCTTGACCTGGTCACATGTTTGTATCTTTGATCTGTCCTGGTCCTTCCTTATTATTTCCTGTGTCGTCTTCTTCAGCGACATTGTTCCTGGTCCTACCGATCGGCGAGGCGGAGCACTTCCTGTGGGCCAGCAGCAACCTGGAGATCAAGCCCAGTATTCAGGAGTAGCCTCCAGAGTCATGCCTACTAAGGGTCAAGAGACACCAGTTCAGCCAGTCCAGCCTGTAGAGCCCGATGATGGCACCTTGGTGGGTCTCATCAGGATATTGCTAGCATCTCAAGATCGTCGGGGCAATATCCTGCACCAGGCAGTACAAGATGCTTTGAACAGAGGCGGTCATCAAGGAAACCAGGCAGCCAATAGCTTCAAGCGTTTGAACCCTCCCTTCTTCGATGGTTGCGAAGATGCTATTGCTGTAGATGCTTGGCTGCAGGATATAGAAGTGATTCTAGAAGCGACAAAGATGCCCGAGAATGAGAAGGTGGCGGTAGTATGCCTATAGCTATTGGATCTTGCCCGCAGCTGGTGCGGGGTACAGGCCATTGGATTAATGGCACCTATTACATGGACAGTATTTCGTAAGAGATTCCAGAACAAGTACTTCGATGCTGTAGCTCGGTACGATCTACAGACGAGGTTCACCAATCTAAAGTAGATGGACAGGACAGTCGATGGATATGCGATCGAGTTTTCGAGACTTAGTCGGTTTGCTCCCACCTTGGTAGCGACCGAGTTCGACAGAGCCCAGCGGTTCCAGCAAGGACTCTACCTGGAGATTTTATTGGCAGTAGAGCAGTTTGAACATCAGACTTTTGATGCGGTATTGAGAGCAGCTAGGAGGCACAAGTATACCTCCCAGAGGATCGTAGACAGGACCGGAAATCGGAAGCGGTCTCACGGCCAGATGAACCAGTCTTCAGTACAAGCCTCGGCAGCTAGGGCTTTGATAATCGGAACTCTGAGGCGGGCGGCCTCAGTGACGTCGGTTCAATATTCAATCCCAACGAACCCTCGGCAGCAGAAGCACTCTTCCGCAGTGGGATGTTCACATTACGGGAAGCCAGGACATGTGGTAGTAGAATGTCGCAGAGCACAGAGATTATGCTTGGTTTGTGGAGCACCGGACCACAGGGTTGGAAACTGTCAGAACAGGGGGAGTTCCTCTTCTTCGACCTATTTTAGTCCTTCGTTGAGAGGACCAGCACCAGTCCAGCAGTAGCAACCGTTTCCGAGGCCCTTGCCGCCTCAGTCCCAAGCATTCCAGCAACAAAACCCCCAGCAGTATGCCCAAGCCCAAGCCCTGACTCAGAGCAGACAGAGAGGTTTTTAGCAGAGGGGACCCGCACCCAGAGGACATGGTCAGGCGATGGCGATGATCGTAAAAGAAGGATTGGCACCAGGTGAGATAGTAGCAGGTACTATTCTCGTCAACTCCTTTCCAGTATCAGCATTATTTGATTCTGGTGCATCGCATTCATTTATGTCTGCACGATTTGTGACATGGATAGGACTGGAGCCCGAGTCATTATCAGTAAGGCTCAATATACTTACTGGTGACGGTCTTGTGGGAGTAGATAGAGTGTTTTCCTCGTGTTGGATCGTGGTTAGCGGTAGAGAGTTCCCCGCTAGATTAATAGAGTTCCCGATGGCCGATTATGATGTGGTCTTAGGGATGGATTAGTTAAGGAACCAGTTTGCTAGGATAGACTGCTATGTTAGCAGGGTTGTTTTTATCATTCCAGGTGAGCCAGAGTTTTCTTTTTCCCGAGGCAAAGTTGAACCTTCTCCTCCATTATTGCGGATGGCAGTAGCAGCAGTACAGTTACCCCGGATAGTCGAGGAGTTTCCAGATGTTTTTTTAGAGGAGCTTCCAGGAATGTCGCCAGAGCGAGAGATCGAGTTTACTATCGACTTGATCCCAGGGACAGCCCCAGTATCGGAAAGAGTCTACAGGATGGCACCGTCAGAATTGGAGATCTTGTATCAGATGATTGAGGAACTCAGAAATAAGGAATTCATTCATGCACGTGGATCGCCTTGGGGAGCCCCGACGCTTCTTGTGAAAAAAAGATGGTACATTCAGATTATGTGTAGATTATCGTACCTTGAACTCAGTGACAATCAAGAACAGATACCCTCTCCCGAGGATAGATAACTTGTTTGATCAACTTAAAGGGGTGGCAGTATTTTTGAAGATCGACTTGCGATCAGGATACCATCAGATCAGAGTTAGAGAGTAGCACATCCCGAAGACAGCTTTTAGATCTAGATATGGACATTGGGAGTTCCTTGTTATGCCATTTGGAGCAACCGATGCACCGGCTGTATTCATGGACCTCATGAATCGTATTTTTATGCCATACTTGGATCAGTTCGTGATTGTGTTTATAGATAATATCCTGGTCTATAGCAAGAGTGAAGCGGAGCATGAACAACATCTCAAAATTGTCCTCCAGATTTTTCGAGAGCACCAGTTATATGCCAAGTTCAGTAAATACGAGTTCTGGCTTGATCGCATTTCGTACTTGGGTCATATTATTACCAGAGGTGGGGTAGAAGTGGATCCCCAGAAGATATTAGCCATCGAGACATGGCCAGTACCCAGCACAGTGGCAGAAGTTCACAGCTTTCTTGGCTTGGCCGGGTACTACCGGCAATTTGTTTTAGACTTTGCTCAGATTTCAGCACCTATGACCCAGTTGACCCGCAAGGATGTACAGTTTGCTTGGACAGCAGAATGTCAGGAATCTTTTGAGAAGTTGAAGCAAGGCTTGATGATGGCACCCATTCTCACGCTTCCAGATGGGACCGAAGGATTTTTAGTATATTGTGATGCTTCAGGCAGAGGTTTATGATGTGTTTTGATACAGCATGGGAAGGTAATTTCTTATGCATCACGTCAGCTTCATGATCATGAGAGGAATTAACCGACCCATAACTTGGAGTTGGCAGCAGTAGTGTTTGCACTTAAGCTTTTGAGACACTACTTGTATAGAGACAGGGTGGAGATTTTCACCGACCACAAGAGCCTGAAGTATGTTTTTACCCAGAAGGATCTCAATATACGTCAGAGAAGGTGGCTAGAGCTACTTGTGGATTATGATGTCAACCTGTATTATTATCCTGGGAAGGCCAACGTTGTAGCAGATGCGTTGAGCAGGAGAGCCGGAGTTTATTTTCTTATAGCGTAGCCATAGTTATTAGCAGATCTTCAGAAGATGGGTATAGAAGTTGTCCTTCCTACCAATGTGGCATTGATGGCCAATATGCAAGTTCAATCCACTATAGTTGAGAGGATCAAGTTAGCTCCGTCAACAGATTCTAAGCTTCAACGGCTCAGAGCAGGGTGTGAGGCAGGACGAAGACCAGAGTTATGTATCCATGAGGACGGTACACTTCGACATGGGAGACGTCTTTGTGTACCTAGTAGAGATATCAGGTAGGAAATTGTGGCAGAAGCTTACAGTTCTCAGTATTCCATTCATCCCGGTGGCACGAAGATGTACCGGAATATCCGTCAACACTTTTGGTGGAATGGCATGAAGAGGGAGATAGCCCGATTTGTCTCTCGGTGTTTGGTTTGCCAACAAATTAAAGCTGAGCATCAGAGACCGGACGGACTTCTTCAGCCCTTGCCGATTCCAGAATGGAAGTGGAAGCATATCGCCGTGGATTTCGTGACTGGATTACCTAGGTCTCCGGCCGGTAAAGATGCTATTTGGGTTATTATAGACAGGCTCACGAAGGTGGCTCACTTTCTTCCGTTCAGAGTTGGTCAGTCGTCGGCTCAGCTAGCAGAGATGTACCTCAGGCGGATTGTCAGATTTTATAGTATTCCAGTTAGTATCACCTCGGACAGAGATTCAAGATTTATGTCGTACTTTTGGCACAGTCTATAAGAGAGTTTAGGAACTTACCTCCAGTTCTGCTCAGCTTATCATCCGCAGACAGATGGTCAGTCTGAGCGTACCATACAAACCTTGAAAGATATATTGAGATCTTGTACATTTGACTTCGGTAGTTCATGGGAGGATCACCTGCACCTGGTGGAGTTCTCGTACAATAACAGTTTCTAAGCCAATATCCAGATGGCACCGTTCGAGGCACTCTATGGTAGAAAGTACAGATCCCCGCTAGCATAGGACGATGTTGGAGAAAGACAGATGCTTGGTCCCGAGATGGTAACTCAGACTATTGAGGTGGTCAGATAAGTCAGTGATCATCTTCGAGTTGCATAAGATCGCCAGCGTCATTGGGCCGATTCTTATTGGCGCCCCCTCGAATTTTTCGTCGGCGACCATGTATTCCTTAGGATCTCGTCTAACCGTGGCGTCATTTATTTTGGCATACAGAAAAAGCTTAGTCCTAGGTATATCGGGCCGTTCGATATTCTAGAGCGAGTAGGAGATGTGTCCTATCGTCTCGCTCTTCCGTCGTCGTTGCGTGAGGTGCATGATGTCTTCCATGTATCCCTATTACGATGGTATGTCTCGGATCCGAGTCATGTCCTTGATCATTCGGAATTGGTTGTCGGTACTAACCTTTCGTATGAGGAGAGACCCGTATCCATATTGGAGAGGAGAGAGAAGATACTCAAGAACAAGACAATCAAGTTAGTCTGTGTTGCTTGGGGTCATCACTCTTTGGGTGAGTCAACATGGGAGCGTGAGGATGACAGCCGATCGCGATATCCCGACCTGCTTGACTCGTGAGGTATAATATCTTCCTTATGCCTCATGCCTTCGATTCCTTGCTTGCATGATTGATTGTCTAATTGATTGCTTAGATATAACTTGCTTGTGATTAATATAACTCGCCCTTGCCTCTCTAGCCTCTTAATTAAATTCCGAGGACGGAATACTTTTAAGGTGGGTAGAGTTGTTACGTCCGAAGTTCGTATTACGTATTTTGGTATACGTATACGGAATCCCGACCCGTAATTAGACTTGTCTTGCTTAGCTTGATCCTGGTTTAATCTTGCCTTGGTTTATTTTGGGTTTATCCTGGTTTGACTTGTCTTGACTAGCTAGTCTTGGGTTTTGCATTGGCATGGGTTAGTTAGCATTTCCTGGTTCATGTGGTTTATCGTGGCCTTGGCATGCATTGGGTTCGGTTGGGTTCGGCTTGGTTGGGCTCGGTTTGGGTTGATATGTAAACCCCTACCTACCACCATCCCTCATTTATTAACCCAACCATCATTCTCTCTCTTCATTCATTACTCATTTACTCCTCTTCTCTTCTTCTTCCTCATCTCCTTCTCCACACCACCGTAGGCAAGTGTAACTTGCTATCACAAGAGAACACCATGCTTTTATGGATTATTTAGCTTCCTTGCCTGATTTTAAACTACCTTAGAACTTGGCTTTTCTTATTTTGATGCATGGATTTTTGTAGATCTAGGTTTTAGCATTCTTTTATTTTTATGGTTTTGACATACTAAACTGGCTCGTTTTTGAAAACTAAGAGTTCTATGTAGAAGATATTCTGATGATACGCAAGTTTAGTTTTAGAATGGTTGGATTTCATCGAGTCATGACCGAGATGAGGCCTTCTTGAGCACTTGAGCTTTTACGCCTACTTGTACCGGCCTTGGGGAGAAGATGAAGCCCTACACACACGTTCTTACGTGATAGCATAGCTTTTAGTTTTACGCCCACGTTTTACGTACCAGCGTGTCATTTACCCTCCCTTTTTTACGCACACGTTTTACGTGCCCGCATATTATTTATCCCTTATGCACACGCATTTGCGTGCCAACGTAATCGCTTCTACGCCGAGTTCATTTCGAACTCTACGCAGGGGCTACTCCGCTTGGATGGAGTGCCTACCCGCGTTGAACGTTTGCCCACGTTGAGCGCTTGCTCGCGTAGAATCCTGCTTGCATGCGCTCTTGCTCGCGTAGAGCTGCCTATCCTTAGGTCTTGTCCGCGTAGAGCGTTTGCTCGCGTAGAGCTGCCTATCCTTAGGTCTTGCCCGCGTAGAGCGCTTGCTCACGTAGAATCCTGCTTGCATGCACTCTTGCTCGCGTAGAGCTGCCTATCCTTAGGTCTTGCCCGCGTAGAGCTGTTTTATGCTCGGGGTCTATTTGGCCTAGTGTACTCTTACCCGCGTAGAGACTTTGAATCCCTATGGCGTACTCTGTTGCCCTTTTATATTCTTACGCCTTTTGTCATGAACTTGATAATCATGAATTGATTGACATGACTGGACTGATAATTGTACATGGCACGGTATAACAAGTGAATTGACATGACATGACATGACATAACTTGACAAGACATGACAAGAAAGCCTGATGGGAACTATTAAATGTTGTTGTGACGGCTAGCATGACATGACAAGAATGAATGGCCTGGACACCGTGGATGATTGTGTTTGTACAAGTGAACCAGTATTATCTCGCATCATGTCTAGGGCAGGGACCCCTGAGTACCACGGTCAGGGGTACCTACTGAATGGACTAAGGCTAATAACTTGAATAACCTAGTAGTCATGAAGAGATTTCCCAGCTACATGCAATCATGTTATCTGGGCGCGCAAGTGGACTTGTAGCCTGCCGACGAGTAGGGCACATTTCTAGCACACTGTCAGGTGTTGCACCCTTCATGAACGGATATTCGACCTGGATAACCTGGATGGTCTGCAGGGCTTGTGGCTGTTGGAATAATTTTATTTCTTCTTGCTAGTAATTAGGCCTGTGATAACCCTAGTTAGTTAAAGTATCAAGTCGTACTCATTGCTTGGCCGTGATCGATTGGATGGAGTCTGACCCAGTCTAGTCTTGCCCTGATCATGTACAAGATTGTAACATAACCTGACTGCTTGTGCTTTACTTTATCGATAAATGGTGGGAAACCAAGTTTCGTTCAGACGAAGGGTTATAACCCCGGTCCTTGTTTGGTTTAAGGGTTATCTGAACAGTCCCATGGATATCTTATCGTATATCATCATGATTTTTCGCATTTTCAGTCTTTTATTATAAAGTTATATTTTGTGCTAATTGCTGGTTTTAGTTCTTAAGTGAAGCTTTTTTTGTGACACTTGCACTTTCTGGGATCTGACCCAGCTGGTTTTATATGGCCAGATACCAGAGTAGCTCCAGAGGATCTCCCTAACTTCCAGCCAAATGGTGACCACCAGGCGTAACCAAGGCAACGAATGGGTTTTTCTTTTGTTCTTCCACTTTATTGTAAAAATATTCTTTTGAGACATTTAGCTGGCGAGCACGTGTTAGCTCATATCGTACTTTATTTACTGTCTGCCTACGGGCTGTAACATGCTTGACGAATCCTAGGGTTGATCATGTATGACTAAAACTCTTGCTAGTCTTCGCATTTTGTACGACTAGCTTTATGATCATCCAAATATATAATGTATGGGACGCCTTATTATTGTATATTTGATGCTCTAACATCTTGTAACTGCTATTCCTTGTATGAGATTAGGACAATAGGCTTGTTCATGACCATAAGAGACTGATGGCTTGTAGTTAAACCCTCATGTATCTAGACAGTCGTGACCGTATAGCGAGGTGGATTCCATTTCAATATACATAGCTGGCTATGTATGCCCCCGCTATCCAGTATTCTGGTTCTGGGCGTTACCTGTTCAATTCCTTCTGGGTGAACTCGTACTTCAAGCTCTTGTGATCCGTGAAGATCTTAACTCGCTCTCCGTACAGGTAGTGCTTCCACAGCTTCAGAGCAAAGATAACAGCTGCCAACTCCAGATCATGGGTAGGATAGTTCTTCTCATGAGGACGTAACTTTCTGGATTCATAGGTAATTACCTTCTCGTGCTACTGAAGAACGCAACCCAAGCCCTTCCCAGAAGTATCACTGTAGATCGTGAAACCTCCAGTCCCAGATGGCAACGTCAAGATAGGAGCTGTCGTCAACCTCTTCTTCAGCTCATCAAAGGCAGCCTGACACTCCTCGGTCCAGATGAACTCTACGTCTTTCCTGGTGAGTCTAGTTATCGGCTTTGCAATCCGAGAGAAGTCCTGGACGAACTTCCTATAGTAGCCTGCTAGACCCAGGAAGCTCCAAATCTCGGCAGCTGAGCTCGGTGTGGACCAAGACTCAACTGCTAAAATCTTCTTTGGGTCCACTGAGATCCCATGCTCTGTCACAAAATGACCCAAGAACTCTACCTACTCCAGGAAGAACTCGTACTTCGACAGCTTCCCATACAATTACTCCCTCCTGAGAGTTACGAGCATAATCCGTAGAAGCTCCTCGTGCTCTTCCGACGTCTTCGAGTAGATCAAGATGTCATCTATGAAGACCACTACGAACTTGTCAAGGTACTGATGGAATACTTGTTCATCAAGTTCATGAATACCGTTGGGGCATTGGTCAACCCAAATGGCATAATAGTAAATTCGTACTGGCCGTACCGAGTCTGAAAATCCATCTTCGGAATGTCCTCCTTCTTCACCTTCAGCTGATGGTAACCAGACCTCAAGTCTATCTTTGAAAACACCTTCGCGCCTTTCAACTAATCGAACAAGTCGTCAATCCTCGGCAACGGATACTTATTCTTGATAGTGAGGTTGTTGAGTGCTCTGTAGTCGATACACATGCATACCGTCCCATCCTTCTCCTTCTTCGGTACAAACAGGACTGGAGCACCCCAAGGTGAAGAACTGGATCTGATGAATCCCTTGTCTTGCAGCTCGTCGACTTGCTTCTTCAGCTTTACCAACTTGATATTGTTGATCCTATAGACATGCTGCGAGATAGGCTCAGCACCCTACACCAAGTCTATAGAGAACTCAACATCCCTGTCTGGCGGCATTCCCGTCAACTCATCAGGAAAAATATCCAAGAATCCTGCTATCAATGAATGTGGCAATTCCTGCCCCGCCAACATAGCACCACAGAAACCATCTCTCGGCTCAGCTACTCCCCTGGCGAACTCAAACTCTGGCTCTCCCGGTGGTGACCTCTTATAATACTACTGGTACACTATGGTTCCAGGCCATGGGCATACTCAACTCACTAACACACACTATCCAGAATAATATACCACACCTTACAGGATACTATCTTCTATTGTCTGCCTCAGTTTCTCTATCACCTAACACTGCTTAATCATGCACTCTATTGATACACTCTTCTATCTAGAACACTCTCTCTAGGGTGTCTACCCAAGTCTTGACAATGTCTACACACGGCACTAACTCATCTGTATGATACTTGGACGGTACTCCTATACTAGGTTACTCATGTCCCTCCTCTAACTAGTCACTTAAAATATTGGTGCCTAAACCTCTATAACACTTGAAATACTCTGGCTCTTCCTACTAGGGTACTCCTCCTATTCTGGTACCTGGTGCAACTCCTACCTGACACTTATTGATCACTCTAGGGTTCTTATCTATATTTAATTATCAAAATCATATATAATTACTTCCTAACCATACTCTAAACTATTAACATTAATGTCACGCCCTGTCGAATCGAAAGTCGTCCCCCGGGCGTGATGCCGTGCGAACCTAATTTGCGATCGCACAAGGCCTAGTCATAAGGTAATCCGAGACACGAGATCTAAGAGAGTACGCAGACAAATTGATACACACAATGAGTAAAGAAAACTTGATCTTTATTGATAATGAACATCTTTTACAGACTCCGATACAAGACTCATTGCCGCACGGGCTACACATGACTCGATTACAAAAGAGTGCCGATGAGATAGCCGTTCCATACATTGCACACATCCCTCAATATACACAAATACTCCATTGACCTGGATGGGAGGGACGCTGAGTCATTTGTCTTGGACTGCCGAAAGCCTTCAAAAGTGGAGTCGCAGAGTAAGTCTTCGACGCACGGCCGAAGCTTTAAAAGTCACGAACGCCGCCGAGCTAGCTGGCGCGTCCTTCCTAGTTCGCGGGACCTGCAAAGAGCGAGGATCAGCACGAAACACATGTACTGGCGAATGGCTAATTAAATCCAAGCTCTGCATTTGATTCAAGAATTTTCGTAAACATGTTAGCTAGCTATTTCAATGATCTTTCTAACCATCCTGTTCGATTTGCATGTTAACATGTTTTGAGGCAAGCATATGAACTTGTATATCATTAAGCAATTATTCTGTTCATCCCGTGTCCCTTGTACCTGTTAAGCAGTGAAAGGGTATAAAGGCCACTGGCAATGTCAAGCCATCGCGGACTATAGCATTTGGTTAGACGACGCCCTTTCGCATCGGGTAGCGAGCCCTGTGCGAAAGTGCCCGCATAACTCGCGCCAATGAAGGGTTGGCGCTGCTACACTCGTTCCTTCCGGGCTGAATCGGCCCCTTGGCCTAGGCAACCGTTCGAGGAAACTTCATCTTGTCGACAAGTTTTCCAATGACCGTTTTCTTTTAGACTTAATCAATTTTGCTTCCTTAGCCGTATCGTTGCGATAAACGTTAATCGATTCATTTATTGTTTGCATAGGCTAAGTGGATTTGTATAAGAAAGCGCATTTTCTATTTTCAAAACCGACAGTTTGATTGCAAGTGTTTCGTGAAGAATCGTGTCACGATTTCTTTGATTCTACACTATTATGACAAGCATTCATTTACTTCATATATTGAGTTTTGAAGTAGAGGGACGAGACAAAGGAGGTCAGCCACTCGCCTTAGCCTTGCTTCAAGCGGGCGACCGGTTGGCTGCGCTGACGTCGCCTACGCGATCACCTGCAATCGCATAAGCAACCGATTAGAACACTATATAATTCAAAGATATTCGATATGAATGCGAAGCTCGAAAACGCGTCACGAAAACCCATCGAAAATATTCACGAAAAACATATTCACGAAAACTAAAGCCAAAGCCAAATCAAGTGCGGCATGAAAACCAGAGCAACGGGAGGTCTCTCCCGACTCAGCCGCAAAGCCAATCCTCGAGGCGCAACCCGCTGAATATGGGACTTGGTTTCGAAGAAGCCATTCCATAACGTGGAATAGATCTTAATTCAACCATTCACGTTCGATCGACTCGGTCGATTCTGACCTATCGGTCCCGACCGAATCGATAGCGACAGTGTTCCTTTCTCGCGTTCCCCGTGGACGGAGACGGGGCACGATGTAGAGATGGGGCACTACACCATAACCAACTAATAAAAAGTTTCGTCCTCGAAACTTAAAGATGGAACCTACCTCTACGAGAACAATTAAGGGAATTTATCCTTCATCTCCGATTCAAGCTCCCACGTCGACTCTTCGACCGAGTGGTTCTTCCAGAGGACGCGGACGAGAGGGATCGCTCGATTTTGCAGCAACTTATCCTTACGTTCTGAGATTTGAACTGGCTCTTCAACGTAGGATAAGTCTGACTTTAGCTCCAGCTGGCCAAAATCTACTACATGGCTAGGGTCGTGCACGTACTTCCGTAACTGAGAGACGTGGAAGACGTTGTGTACACCTTCAAGCGCCGGCGGTAGGGCAATTTTATAGGCAACCGGGGCGACCCGTTCAAGTATTTCGAATGGCCCAACGAATCTTGGACTCAATTTTCCCTTTGCGCCGAACCGAGTAACTCTCCGCATGGGCGATACTTTGAGAAACACGTGATCGCCTACTTGAAACTCGAGGGGGCGATGATGAACGTTCGCATAGATTTTCTGACGACTCTGTGCGGTCTTTAATCTTTCTTGAATGAGCCGAATCTTCTGCACGGTCTGTTCAACCAGTTCCGGACCGAGAATCTGCCGCTCTCCGACTTCGTCCCAGCAAATGGGTGATCGGCACTTGCGTCCGTACAAGGCTTCATACGGTGCCATTTGAATGCTGGATTGATAGCTATTGTTGTATGCAAATTCGGCCAGCGGTAGATGATTGTCCCAGCTTAATTTCAAGTCAATTGCGCAGAGTCGTAGCATGTCTTCGAAAATCTGATTGACGTGCTCCGTTTAGCCGTCGCTCTGAGGATGGTAAGCTGAGCTGAACTGCAACTTGGTACCCAGCGCCGACTGAAGGCTACTCCAGAATTGCGACATGAACCGTGAATCCCGATCAGAGACGATGGATACTGGAACTCCGTGCAGCCGTACTATCTCATCAAGATATATCTGCGCCAGGCGATCAACGCTCCAAGTAACTTTGATGGCAATAAAATGCGCTGACTTGGTTAATCGATCGACGATGACCCAGATAGTATCATTTCCCCGCGGCGTCTTCGGCAGACCAACAATGAAATCCATACATACGTGCTGCCACTTCCATTCTAGAATCGCCAGATTCTGCATCTCCCCGCCCGGTCTTTGGTGCTCAGCTTTCACCTGCTGACAGGCCATGCATTGCGACACGAAGAGTGCTACATCTCTTTTCATCCCGTGCCACCAGAAGTTTGTGCGGAGGTCCTTGTACATCTTCGTACTACCGGGATGTAAGGTGTATTTCACATAGTACGCCTCCGACAGGATCTCCTTTCTGAGTTCTGAATCGTCCGGAACATATAGCCTACCGTTCAATCGAAGCATGCCGGTTTCGTCTTCCGCAAAGTCGGTCGTCCTGCCCGTCGAGATTAGCTCTCGCACTTTCTTCAGGTATGGATCGTCCGTCTGAGCGGTTTTGATCTTATCAAGCAAGCTCGGCTCTAACTGCAACTTTGCCAACTGCACATTCCGGAATCTGACTCGGAGCTCTATGGCCATCTCTTCTAGGTTACGTAGCAGTCTGGGGTCGATGGATAATGAGGCAATATACTTCCGACTCAAGGCGTCTGCCACAACATTTCCCTTTTCTGGCGTATAGTCGATAGTCAAGTCGTAATCCTTGATCAGTTCAAGCCAGCGCCTCTGCCGCAAGTTCAGTTCCCTCTGCGTGAATAGATACTTGAGGCTCTTGTGATCGGTGTAGATCAAGCACGCCACGCCATAGAGGTAGTGACGCCACAATTTTAACGCAAACACAATCGTCGCTAACTCCAGGTCGTGCGTGGGATAATTCTTCTCATGCGGCTTTAGCTGTCGGGAAGCAAAAGATATCACCTTGTTCCGCTGCATCAGCACACACCCCTAGCCCTGACCGGACGCATCACTGAATATCTGGAAACCCTCAGTCCCTTCTGGAAGTGCGAGTATCGAGGCCGAGACGAGCCGTTGCTTTAATTCTTGGAATGAAGCTTCGCAGTCGTCTGACCAGTCAAAGGCGACTCCTTTCTGGGTGAGGCGAGTCAGGGGCGATGCGATCTTCGCGAAGTCTTTCACGAAGCGCCGATAGTATCCCGCTAAGCCAAGAAAACTTCGAATCTCGCTGACGGACGTTGGCCGCTTCCAATCGACGACGGCTTCAACTTTCTTCGGGTCGATCGCAATGCCTTCAGCAGAAATGATGTGTCCGAGGAATGAGACGCTGCTAAGCCAAAATACACATTTGCTTTGCTTCGCGTATAATTGATTTTCTCGAAGGATCTGAAGCACGGTCCGCAGATGCTCTGTCTGTTGTTGCCTATTCTTCGAGTAGACGAGTATATCGTCGATAAAGACTACTACGAACTTGTCGAGGAATGGTCGAAACACCCGATTCATTAAATCCATGAAAGCGGCAAGGGCATTTGTTAGGCCGAACGACAATACCAGGAACTCGTAATGGCCGTAACAAGTGCAAAATGCAGACTTTGGCACATCGTCCGGATTGATCTTGAGTTGATGGTAACCCGAGCGCAGATCAATTTTAGAGAACACCATAGCACCTTGAAGCTGATCAAACAGATCGTCTATGCGTGGCAGGGGATATTTGTTCCGGACGATGGCTTTATTCAGCTCGCGGTAGTCGATACAAAGGCGCATAGAGCCATCCTTCTTCTTGACAAACAGCACGGGCGCTCCCCAGGGCGAGACGCTGGGTCGGATGAATCCCTTGTCGAGTAATTCTTGTAACTGTACCTTAAGTTCTTTCAGCTCTGCAGGGGCCATTCTGTACGGGGTCTTCGAGATCGGTCGAGTGTCGGGGAAGGTATCGATAGTGAACTCAATCTTTCGATCGGGCGGTATGCCGGGCAGCTCGTCCGGAAATACATCGGGGAATTCTGCCACAACGTCGGTCTGACCCGCGTTTACACCATCCTGTCGCATGTCTCGAACTGAAGCTAGAGAGCCTTCGCACCCGGAATGCAGCATTCGTCGAGCAGATATTGCAGAGATCACCATGCAGGTCGACGACGCCTCACCACACAAGTAGCAGAATTTAGGTACTCCAGGTATGCGGAATGTGACCTTCTTTTCAGCGCAGTCTATGGTTGCGTTGTACGGACCGAGCCAATCCATCCCCAGAATGATATCGTAGTCCTTAATATTTAGAACTATCGCATCGAGACTGACCTTTTGACCAACTATACAGATGATTCCGTCTTCGTAGATTAGATTTGTAAGTAGTGGCATGCCCGACGGTATGTTAACAGTGAGGTCGAGGCCCAGTGGTGTTAAGGAAAATTTGTGCTCGACGGCAAATTCCGCCGATATAAAACTATACATGGCACCTGAATCAAACAATACACGAGCAGGTTTATTATTGAATTGCAGTATACCTGTCACGACTGTATCAGATGCAAGCGCTTCGTCCCGAGTCATGGCGTAGACGCAGCCCTGAGCATTGGGGCGACGATCTTGGCCATTCTGTTGTGCGATCAGTAGAGCTCGAGGTGCTTGGCCTCGGTTTTGTTGATGTTGCGGGGGGCGCTGGTTCGACGTAGCTTCCGGGCAGTCCCTTACGTGGTGATCTCTTTTGTCGTACGTGAAATATACTCTGTGCTTGAGTCGGCACTCAGTATCCAGGTGCCCGTCCTTGTGGCAGAAATTGCAGACCATTCGTTCCTTCGCCTGGTTGCCGCGATATTGACGCTTATGTGCGTTGTTACCTCCCGCATTACTATGGCGTTTGTTATTAAAGTTAACAGCGTCGGTAGTGGTAGGAGGATACTCGAACTCCAGACGGATGGCGTGGTCGAGTGCCTCGCCCACAGTTTTGTATTCCGACACCGAGACATGAGCACGGATAGTGGAACGCAGGCCCACTACAAATCGCTTTGCTCGACTTGCAGTAGTAGGTAGATAGTCTCCAGCAAACTTGGCCAGTTTGTTGAATTTGGCCGCATATTGTCGTACAGTCATATTCTCTTGCGTCAACTGCATGAACTCATTTTTTTTTCCTGTCACACGGCTGCAGAAAGATATTCGTTCTCGAACGCATTTCTGAATGTCGCCCATGAGATCGCCGCCGTCTCGTCTTCACGTCAAATAGCCCGCTTCTGCACAGCCCACCAATCGTGCGCGTTCATTCGAAGTAAAAGTTGAGCACACGCGACTTTTTTCGAGTCCTCGACACCTAGAAGCTCGAACTTGTCTTTTAGCTCCTCCAACCAGTCGATCGCCACGGAGGGATCTTCTGTGCCGTTGAAGGAAGTGCGGCAGCTTTTCGTAAATTTTGACACGTCGAAGTTAGAACTTCTCGGTGCTTCAGGTGAGAGCGCGGGTGCCTCTGGTTCAGCTTCGTTGGATCGAACCGCAGGCTGGGTCACGGCAGGTGTCATCGTTGAGTTGTTGTTGTTGCCGACGATCGACTGTACGATCTGCTGGAGGGTATTCAGCAGCTGCTGCTGCTGCAGCTTGAATTGAGCCTCGAACAGATTATCAAATTGAGCCTGACGAGCCTCCGCTTGCTGACGATGGAGGTCGTTTTGACGTTGCTACATTTTAAGCATCTGCAGCATACGTTGCATCGGGTCGCCGGAAGATCCGGCTACGGTAGGCGTCATTCCCGTTGGGTTAGCGAAATGTCCGGGTCTAGAAGCACTCGAGCCGCTGGAAGCGCTCGTCTCGTCTTCCGCCTGAGCTCCCGTAACTGCAAGAAAAAAAAAGCAACTCTCGTTAGTTTCGGAAAATGTCCTGGGTTCAGCGTATGGAACAACTCAACTCATCGACACGAGGTCAACGGTTGGAGACTAGAACTCGACATTACAGGCCAAGGACGTAAAGCCGTGCTCTGATACCATTATGTCATGCCCCGATTCCGTCGAATCGATAGTCGTCCCCCGGACGTGATGTCGTGCGAACCTAATTTGCGATCGCACAAGGCCTAGTCATAAGGTAATCCGAGACACGAGATCTAAGAGAGTACGCAGACAAATTGATACACACAATGAGTAAAGAAAACTTGATCTTTATTGATAATGAACATCTTTTATAGACTCCGATATAAGACTCATTGCCGTACGGGCTACACATGACTCGGTTACAAAAGAGTACCGATGAGATAGCCGTTCCATATATTGCACACATCCCTCAATATACACAAGTACTCCATTGACCTGGATGGGAGGGACGCTGAGTCATTTGTCTTGGACTGTCGAGAGCCTTCAAAAGTGGAGTCGCAGAGTAAGTCTTCGACGCACGGCCGAAGCTTCAAAAGTTACGAACGCCGCCGAGCTAGCTGGCGCGTCCTTCCTGGTTCGCGGGACCTGCAAAGAGCGAGGATCAGCATGAAACACATGTACTGGCGAATGGCTAATTAAATCCAAGCTCTGTATTTGATTCAAGAATTTTCGTAAACATGTTAGCTAGCTATTTTAATGATTTTTCTAACCATCCTGTTCGATTTGCATGTTAACATGTTTTGAGGCAAGCATATGAACTTGTATATCATTAAGCAATTATCCTGTTCATCCCGTGTCCCGTGCACCTGTTAAGCAGTGAAAGGGTATAAAAGCCACTGGCAATGTCAAGCCATCGCGGACTATAGCATTTGGTTAGACGACGCCCCTTTCGTGTCGGGTAGCGAGCCCTGTGCGAAAGTGCCCGCATAACTCGTGCCAATGAAGGGTTGGCGCTGCTACACTCGTTCCTCCCGGGCCGAACCGGTCCTTTGGCCTAGGCAACCGTTCGAAGAAACTTTACCTTGTCGACAAGTTGTCCAATGACCGTTTTCTTTTAGACTTAATCGATTTTGCTTCCTTAGCCGTATCGTTACGATAAACGTTAATCGATTCATTCATTGTTTGCATAGGCTAAGTGGATTTGTATAAGAAAGCATATTTTCCATTTTTAAAACCGGCAGTTTGATAGCAAGTGTTTCGTGAAGAATCGTGCCACGATTTCTTTGATTCTACACTATTATGACAAGCATTCATTTACTTCATATATTGAGTTTTGAAGTAGAGGGACGAGACGAAGGAGGTCAGCCACTCGTCTTAGCCTTGCTTCAAGCGGGCGACCGGTTGGCTGCGCTAACGTCGCCTACGCTATCACCTGCAATCGCATAAGCAACCGATTAGAACACTGTATAATTCAAGGATATTCGATATGAATACGAAGCTCGAAAATGCGTCACAAAAACCCATCGAAAATATTCACGAAAAACGCATTCACGAAAACCAAAGCCAAAGCCAAATCAAGTGCGGCATGAAAACCAGAGCAACGGGAGGTCTCTCCCGACTCAGCCGCAGAGCCAATCCTCGAGGCGTAACCCGCTGAATATGGGACTTGGTTCCGAAGAAGCCATTCCATAACGTGGAATGGATCTTAATTCAACCGTTCCCGTTCGATCGACTCGGCCGATTTCGACCTATCGGTCCCGACCGAATTGATAGCGACAGTGTTCCTTTTTCGCGCACCCCGTGGACAGAGACGGGGCACGATGTAGGGACGGGGCACTACAAGTAATACTCAAGGACACAGACCAATTGCAAGTCACCAACCATTACACTACGAAGAACCTATAATAAAACGAGACTCTACAAGGACCTGGACTAAAGAAC